>JAMKPZ010004094.1:0-27589 GCA_024699675.1 Amphibolis antarctica
AATGTTATTCCTTCGAGACACTACTAGAATACTACTTTGGATAATTAATACACTACTACAATACTACTTTCAAAGTAAAGAATTGTGTTCCGAAGGTTAAGGCCTATTTGTTTAAAATGAAAGGATAATTAATGTCACATAAGGTAAGATATGATTTAAAAATAAACGTTGCTTTGCATTGCAGAAGGATAAGAAGGAATCCTTGAAGGCACAATTATTGAAGGGCATGTCACATGTGAGCTCCAAAACCTATGTACCAAAAGCTTTGTAGCATTTGGCATTTTCCAGGAAAGCCTGAAAGCCATGTGTTTGTTTTACAAATTTAAATTAATGTTATTATTTAAAGTAGTGAGTTTAAATTTAATGATACCAATGACAAGGTTTAATTACACTAAATTATGCTTTTTTTTGACATGTTGAATTACAAAATAAATATATTGACAGCATTTTATAAAACATGCTTGTAAATGGTATAACAAATTTCAAATAGATTGACTTCTACATTTTACAGACTTATAAGTATATTGATTCTGTAATTCAATGTATCCAGATTAATACAGATAAGCCTCTATAAATGTTTATTGCCTACGTAGCGTGTTGATTAATGATATAATTTGATTACGATGGCTCATTTTTTTAATATACTGAAGTACAAAATCAATGTACTCACGTAACATTTGATACACCATTTTTATAAATGTTATACCAAATTTTATAAAATTTGATTCTACAATTCAATATACTAAAATCAATACGGACAAAGTCTCTGTGATTGTGGATATGGCATGCTGTTTTTTAAATGGTACTTCAATCTGAATAAAAACAAAGTCGTGTTGTGCTGGCCTGCATGCTCAAATCAGATAATATGATATAATTTTATAAGATGGCGACCTAATATAATTAAAAAAATCATATTAGTGTCATGTTGTATTGATACAGTTAAATCAAACCTAATTAATTCTCATCTTTGTCTGTGACTCCGTATTATTGGTTAAAGATGTGTTTGGTAACAAAGTATTTTAACTTTAAATACGATAAAGAATTGAAAATTAAAAGTTTGTTTGTTTATTTAGTTTCAATTCTAACTTCAATTTTAATAACTACAAAAAGTTGAAATTGAAGATAATTTTACAAGCAAAGTTAGAGTTATATAGTAAAAATTCTAAGATAAAAATTTATACATAAAAGTTTATACGATGATGATAATATATAAGAATTTGTATAGAATTGAAGTTAAAGCTAGAAACCTGAGTTTTGTTATCAAATAAAGTTAAATTCTATAGTAAATTATGAGATAAAACTTATATATAAAAATTTAAACTTTAACGGTATGTATAAATTTATATATAATTAAAAGATCATTATCAAACAAAACTTATTAACTATTTATCAACAGTAATTAAGGTACCATTTATGCGGGTGAAATTCATGGGAATTGAATTAAAATAAATTTAATTCTCATGAATAGAGTGGTCGGTGGAATTCATTTGAATTAAATTCCATCGGTATTATTCACGTAATTGAAATGCAAATAAATGAATTCTCTCTACTAAAGAAGAAAATCTTCTAAAATTCTCGACTTAACTTATAAGGAATGCATTAGTAGATCATATTGTAGATAAAATGTGTAAAAAGATAATGACGTTGATGTAGGAAAATAAGAATATATAAACTTGAAGAAGTATATGTATTTTATTTGGAATCAATTCTAATCTATTTATCTTATGTACTTCATTTATATTTAATATATGTGATAAATAAATAACTTTAAAATAACATGCAATTTTAAAGCTCAAAATTCATGTAATTTATATTCTTTGAAATTATTAAATATTTTAAAATAAATATTATAATTAATAATTATCACTTTTTTAATAACATTTTTCTTGAAATTGCACATTTGATTGTTATTTCATATTAAAATTAAGTAATTTAAATTTATGTAATAAAATTTCTTTTATTCAATTACGAGAAGTACATAAATACTATTATATTGAATTTATTTTTGTTTAATTTAATTTCATTTAAAAATTTAATTTATGTCAATTTATTTTTATTCAATTATTAAGGCTTCATTCGGGTAAAAAAGATTTATTTTCTAATCACTATACACTATTAAATCCCTACCGTAATTTATTGAACATGAAATTAGATTTTTATAATAAAATATTATTTTAAATTATTAAATATTAACTTATTTATTTTTATAATATAAAAAATGTTAACATTGTAAAAATTGTTTTCGTTGTAATATTTTTTTGCCTAAACTTCTTCTATATTACAAGAATTTTCTTAAAATACTACCAAAATTTTCACTATTAACCACCGAAACTTCCTCTGTGTTATCGAAATTTCCTTTGTGTATCACCTGAACTTCCTTTACACCATTGAAATTTCCTCTCTGCACCACATGAACTTCCTCTATACCACCAAAATTTCTTCCAAACACTACTAAAACTTCTTTTATGCGCCTTTTATTTATTTATTTTTGAAAAATATTATAATATTATAAAATAATATTAATTATATTATAAAAATATTATTATATTAAAAAAAATTTACAACGAAAGATCCGTCAAACGGAAGTCCAAATAGATCTTCTATGATTACGTTTTTCTTTATTTTTTATATTCATATATAAAATAATATTTTTTAAAAAAAAAATATTAAAACTTATACAAAATAACATTTTAATATATATCATTCCGACAAAAACACTTCAGACTCTCTTCACCCAAACAAAGCCTAATATACAAACAGAACGTGAAAAAAACTCAAGGAAGGTTACGGTACGGCGTATTTAAAACATGTCGCCGGTGGCAGGCGGCGGCTGAAGAGTGAGAAGGACATATGCACGTGGCTGCTAATTTGCCGCCGCCATCATCGTCGTCGTCGTCGTTGTCGACTTGGGATGCCGATCACGCCAACCCTATCTTCACGCCTACGGTTGCGCTTAGCTTCCGGGCACCACCTCCGCCCGCCGTATGGATTGGACAAACGAAAGGAAGAGGATGCCACACACGTCGCCGCCCCGTGACCTTGCCCTTTTTTGTTTCCTTCCTTTTTTTAATTACTTGCGGAGTTAAAAAAAAACGCTTCACTTTCAAACGAAATCGAATTCGTAACGAAAGAAAGGGTAAAAAGTTCGCTTACATTTATAGGGTTTTTGTATTTTTAAAAAATTAATGAAAAAAAAATTTAAAATTTTTCAAAGAAATGTTAAAAATCTAAAAATAAAAAATTTTATGAAATCATTTATGCACATTATAAAAAATTATGTTTAATTTTTAAAAAATTAAAATATTTTAAACTTTTAACATTTCAACAATGAATTTTTTTTTACATTATCTTTTTCATTAATTTTCATGTGACACAAACCTTTTCTTGAAATTCAATAAAAAGGAAAATTTAAAATGAAAATTTTTATAGACCATTTGTATACGTTACAAAAATATAGAAAAATTTATATTTAACTTTAAATTTTTTTTAATATTTTAATAATAAAAAAATTTCTATTTTTTTTATTAATTTCTAAATGATACAGACATCCTTTAATCTTCTTTTAAAAAAAGAAAAATCTGTCGCATCACGTGAAAATGTTGACGGTACGAAATTGAAAAATCTTCTCACGCATGATGCTCATTTGAAATTATCTTTTAAAATTATTTTTAACGTTATTATTATTATTATATAAATTTTTATTATTTTTATTATTATATTTAATTTTATTTATAAAATTAATTTTAATTTCATTTTTATTTAACTTTTAGAAAAGATTTATGTGTTTAGAATTAATACGAAATCACGTGAAATTATACAAATTTTAATTAAAATTTTCATCATTTTATATAATTTCTTATTAATTATAAATATACAAACTCTCCTTTAAAGTTAATTAAAGTCAATCTTAAATAAAACCTAAATTGCATTGAAATAATGACGGTGCAAAATACTATTCAAAATTCTCCCAAGAAATCTGTCGTATTCAGAAGGGTATGATGTATATAATTAGAATAACACGAGAACAGAGGTTGCCTTTAGTAAAATTTTTAAAATTTTAGGTAAATTTTCAATATTATTATCGTCGCATAATTATTTAAATATAAATTTATATTATCATCGACATTATTTCAATATTATCATCATCGATTTAACTTTTAATTTTTTATAACGTTCAGAATTAAACCATTTTATTATTAAATACACAACAAAAAAATGATACGGTACATAGATTTCATGAAGATATGATGTATCCCCTGTAGAAAGAACAAGTGCGATATTGATGTATTGTATTATGCTATTATTCTATATTTACATAAATAATTTTACGTGACTTGTATAAAATGTTATATTAATACGAATGTCATTAACTTGTATCGTCAAAAAAATTTGTGTACTTTTATTAACCTGCATTGCTTATATAAATATTATAAAATATTATATCATTATTTTGGAGAATAGATTTTTCTAATTTTCGTTGATGCACGTAAATAACAATCAAATGTATTTTTCTAAATTTTTATGTTATACACAAATAAATACAGAATTTTTAAAATTTCCCGATCTTCTGTTTTTTGAAAATTTTAATTTTAATTTTAAATTTTTTCATATCCTTAGAATGGTACAGACCTTTAAAAATAGAATAAAATTTCAAAATTCGAAAAAGAGATTGCTGTAACCAAAATACGTTTTGAAATTTCAAAACTACATAAGTAATTTTTTCAAAATACGAAATTTGGATGCGTACATGAGTAATTTTTTTAACTTTTAAAATTACTTATAATATCATTATTATTACATATATTTTAATATAAATTATTATATAATTTTAACTTTATTCGTAAAATTAAATTAAATTATAATTACTTTTACTTTTGAACGTACCTACGGAAATAAAAGTTAGTTGGATTGCGACGCGTGCTGAGTCACCAGCCCAATCCGCAACCCACGTGCAGAGCGATGGACCTTCACGTGATAAGCATGCTTGTCTCCGTTCCGGAAGCCCCAAGCTCGCACTCCACCTCTTTTGTCGCCGTACGCCCCAGCCGACGACGACAACGGCCGTGTTTGTTTTTACGTTTTGAAATTATATAATTATTATATATATATATTATATTATATTATATTTATTAAATAATTTTTATATTTTTTATTATTTTTAAAATTAAACTAATATTATTTTTTAAAAATTATAAATTATGAAATTTAACTCATTTCACAGAAACACTCAAGTACCGTGAATTTCATAAATTACAGTAAAAATACATGATTTACAGAAAAAAAGTAATGATATTTGTTTGATTTCATAAATAATAAAAAGTATAAAAATATATAATAATAAACGTAATTATAGCTAAAACACACGTAATTATATGCCACCACACGTCACGGCTGACGCTCCAGCGATGGACGACCCGACACCTTCCACGCGCCATCGAGGAAACGACGGGAAGGGCCTGTTGTGACGTGAGCGAAACGTGACGTCACGTGTTTTGATTTTTTTTAAAAACATTACGTCATGTTTAGTTTGGTTTATGAGCTGTCTCAAAAGAAATTATTATTTTTTTAGTATCAGTGATGGTGGTTTATTTTTTTAAGGTCTGTTTTATCTATTAAATTTGTTGGTGGGCCATATTTAAGTTTTCTTGAAAATATTATAAGATTGCAGTTAAAAGATACAACAGAACAGTTAAAAAGAAACTTAAACAAATTAGAGGTAATCCAAAATAACCTAAGAGCTAAAAACCACGAGGAGGAAATTTCGAAAGATTAATTAAGGTATTTTTGTGAAGATAACTAAGGTTTCGTTTGTTTGTAATTTTAATTTTAGCTGTAATTTGTATATTGTAATTAAAGTTTATTGGAGTTACTGGGGTTAGAGTTAGAGTTGTTTTTTTTTTTTTTTTACAATTAGATTTACATTTATTTGAAATTTTAGTAAATTAATTTCTGTACCATTAATTGCTTGTACTATACGATATAATGTTATTTTTCAACATTATTTATCAATTCTAACCGCCTTAAAATTAGAGTTTAGCAAACAAATAAGATTTAAGTTGATTATCTATTAAAAAAAACTATTTTCGTAAAATACACCTAGCTATGATATAACATTGACTAACTATATAAAGATTTTTTTCATTTTTTAATCTATATTTAAATTATACCCACCACTTAAAATAACAGCACGTGTATATATACATGTAACAATACAAATAAGAGATAAATTAGATTTTATCCAAATTTGCCTTTTCGCTTGCTTCCTTCACCCTTTAAATTCTATCCTTTTGACTTTTAATCAAATTAAAATTTGATTAAACTTTAAAGGAGGTTTGTATTTTTTGAAAATTAATGGAAAAAAAAATTTAGTACTTTTTTCATTGTTAAAATATTAAAAGTCTGGAAATGAAAAATTTTATGGAATCATTTGTGCATTTTATGAAAATTTTAAAAAAATTATATTTAATTTTTAAAAAATTAAAAATATTCTATATTTTTAACATTTCAACAATGAAAAAAAATTTAAATTTTCTTTTTCGTTAATTTTCAAAAGACACGAACCCCCTTTGAAGTTTAATCAAATTTTAATTTGATTAAAAGTCAAAAGATTACCCACAACATTTAAACCCTAGTTACTTCTTTTATTATTTTTCTTTATTTTAAAATTTTTTTTAAGGAGACTTTTTTTCTAATTATTAAAATCTTTTAATTTTACTATCTTTACCTTGAAAAACATTTTTTAAGAGGATGAGAATATCACATTAATTAGGGTCAAGAAAGCGTGGTTTTTTAAAGAGGACTGGACCATGAAAGCATTATTTTCACATTAAAGTTATGCTATTATTATTATTATTTACATAAATCTAAATAATTTCTTATATGCGTAAACGTAAGCTACGCTTATTTTACCGCATCAGTATTTGTGATTTTAGAATTAAAAGAAAATAATAGAAAATGATGAAAATTATTATTATTATTTTTTATAATTTTTTATTAATTCTAAAAACACAAACACCATCTCCATCTCAATCAATCATGCAGGAAAACACATCCCAATATTTTCCTTAAATTCATAAGATCACCAATACTCAATTATGATTTAATTTACCAAATTATACGCTTATTGTGTATGCGCAATAATAATAAGTGGTAAGGTACACAAAAATATACTAAAAATGCTGCGGACAGCATTGATTTTTTTGTAATAATATTATTTTTATTATTTGAAAAAAACGTTATTTTTAATCAAATTAAAATTGAATAAAATAATCATAAATTGCTTGGGTTTACACGGAGTACTTAGATTTGTTTGTCACTTTTCATCGTATTTTCGTCTTAGGGTGTATTTTTTTAATTTCATTTAATTTGAAATTAATTTTAATAATCACAGAAAGTTGAAGTTAAGAATTATAAAATAAATTATCATTTGGGTCGTAACATAAATGGTATCGAAACTTTTAAGGTCTATTTGTATTAGTAGAATATGTCAAAAAGAATGTGTTAAAAATTATATAAATAATGTAATAAAAATTTGTCACATCGTAAAAATAATAGAATACATAAGTTGTTATACTGATACAATTTAATTCAAATAAATTATACATTTCTTTCTTTTCACATGAATATTATTATTTCTTGTTGTATATTATTTGTCTTTTCTTTTTATCTTTGTTTACTTAAAGTATCTGTATTACTCTATACTTTTTCATCTCTTACGATAAATTCATTATTATTATCCTCAAAAAAGATTAGCAATAAATCAACACAAAAATGCGTGTAAGAAAAAATACAACTACAAACAACAAATCAACACAAAACAATGGTAGAGTAATTTGTACAGAGGGTTGGAGATGTCGTGTGAAGTCATCGGGCGAAAACCTTCCGCAGAGTCGTCACAATGATGGAGTCCCTGTGGAGTGGTTGCACAAAGTCGTTGGATAGAGAGCTTACATGGAGTCGTCGGGTGAAGGAGCGAAGACTTGCTTGCATAGCAATTGTTAGAGATTCCAGATGATTTAAAAGGAGGAAGGTGAGAATGTAAGAGAATATTATGTATTTATATGACTAAATTTTTCCCTTACTTACCGTATTACACAGATCTGATTTTTTTTTAACTTTCTCTCACTTTCCATTTTACTTAAATTTTGACAAGGCACAAACCCTCCTTTATGGTAAATTGTGTGATGTACTCTGACTTCAAATTAAAAGTTAAATTTTGTTATTAAATTAAATTAAATTTTAAAATAAATTATAAGATAAAAAATTTTACATTAAAATTTATATAATAATAATAATACGTAAAAAAAAATATAAAACCTAATCTACTTAACATTTACTCCGTAAAAAAAAAAAAAAATCATCAATCAGTTGCGATTACGTCGCTATTTCTGGGCCCCAACGCCGAGTCACCGACTTCCCGTCTCCTTCCTCCTCCGCATCTCGTGCCTCAGCCGCCAACTGAAAGATCAGTTGCGATTGAAGCGTCGCTGTTTTCACCATTAATTTCTTACCGTAAGTGACAAATGATCTCATTCAAGGTAATTTTTATCATTGATGAATTTTAAATTTATTTATCAAAATTCTAAGACGAGCGAGCATCTACCGTAATTTCAATATTAAATTTTAATGATTGAAATCATAAAATATCTCTCTGTAAGAACAGTAGAGCACTCAACATTTAATCTTCTTCTTTTTTGTAAAAGTGTAAAACTAAGATTTGGGTCCACTTATTTCCACACAAAAAAAATTTCCAAAATTATTTGGTTCCACTTGCTGCGGTGCGAGCCCACCAGCGCCGGCACTGCCGTGTTTCTTCCCGTCTTCCACTCGTATAAACTCTGCTCCACGTTCCATCTCCGTCTTCCATCACTCGTTCTGCGTTTCCCCAAGCCGCCTCCTCCTCCCCCTTCTCCTCCTTCATGGCTCTCGTCGGGAACCGTCGGAAGCACCACCTCACGCTGCAGCTCCCCCTCGCCCCCCCCGCCGCCACCTGCGTCCACTTCATCCCTGCTGCCGGCACAACCACCTCCTCCGCGTCCACCTCCTCCGTCTCCGACTACGAGAAGCTCGCCGTCCTCGGCCACGGCAACGGCGGGACGGTGTACAAGGTCCGTCCCCGTCAGAACCCCTCCACCACCTTCGCCCTCAAGCTCCTCACCCCCTCCAGCCAATCCGATTCCGCCCTCCGCCGCGAAATCACCCGCGAGATCTCCGTTTACCGGAGGACCCCCGATTGCCCACACGTCCTCCGCTGCCACTCCGTCCTCCACGACCACTCCTCCCCTGCCCTCGTCCTCGAGTACATGGACGCCGGAACGCTCGAGTCGCTCCTCCGCCGCCACTCCACCGTCCCCTCCTCCGCCCTCCCTTCTATCGCCCGCCAGGTGCTCCTGGGCCTCTCCCACCTTCACTCCCACCACATCGTCCACCGGGACGTCAAACCCTCCAACCTCCTCCTCAACTCCCGGGGCGAGATCAAGATCTCCGACTTCGGGGTGTCGAGGGTGATGACCAGGTCGCTCGACCACTGCCACTCCTTCGTCGGCACGTGCGCGTACATGAGCCCGGAGAGGTTCGATCCCGACACCTACGGCCACAACTACGACGGATTCGCCGCCGACGTGTGGAGCCTGGGATTAACCGTGATGCAGCTCTTCCTCGGCTACTTCCCCTTGCTACCGGAGGGGCAGAGGCCGGACTGGGCAACACTCATGTGCGCAATTTGCTTCGGCGACCCGCCGGCCCTTCCGGGCACCGCGCCGGAGGAGCTGAGGAGCTTCGTGGAGTGTTGCCTTCAGAAGGAGCCGAGCAAGAGGTGGACGGCAGCGGAGCTGTTGAAGCATCCGTTCGTTACGACCGAGGTGGAGGCGTCGAAGAAAGCCTTGTTGGGGTTATTGGCGGCGGAGGAGGCGTGAGGCGTCCGGATCCACTCCTCCTGAAATTTTTGTTCCCATCGATCGCTTCTGTGCGCGTTGACAATGAAACGCGCTGTGATTGATGATGTGGTCCAGAGAAGAAAAAGAACTGTAAAATGAAGGGTTTTTAGAATAGGATTTTTTGTACATTCTACTTCCATCTTCCTCGTTTTACCGGAAGAGATTAATGAAGAAGGGTTTTTTTGTTCTTTAATTTAATTTAAAAATCGCCTTTAAGCGAGTTTTGCTTTGTTTGGTAAAATCTTTAAATGTGTCAAAAAATTTACACTTTTTTAAAAAATTAATACGATTTTTGAGATTTTTTTTCTTTTGATAATTACAGTAAACTTTTTTGCTTTCATTTAAAATATATACCTTATATAATAAAAATCTTAGTAAATCTTAAATGAAGTCTTTGTATCTGTTGAAAATAGGGGGAAAGGGAACTTTTACTCATTTTGGCATTAATAAATATGTTCCACAAAATATTGTAAAAGGATAAATTCTAACAATTTTTTTTTTTCGGTCACAGATAGCTTCAGATAATAATGTGTAATAACATTTTTCTGATGTTACAGGTCATGCGCCTTCAACTGTTCAACACTCTTTGGAATCTCAAGAACGAGCAAGAAAAGTGAAAAAGAAAAGGATGCGTCACTTGTCTAAAAATTGTAGGATAAATTAAGAAAAATCTGTCTGTAAGGGAGAATGAATCTTATGTGTGATAAAAAGGCTAACATAAGAAATAACTTAGACATCAATATATATTAAACAACAAAGACATCAAGAGTATGTAAATATATATTAAGTTTTGTGTCATCGAAATAGACAAAAGGGATCAACAAAGTGATGAAGTGAAGTGGTGCTAAAATTAACAAGAGAAATGCATGAAGAAGTGAAGTGATGTTGAAATTTACAAGAAAAATGTAATTCGACACAAGATTTTTTTTATATGAGAATGGGAAATGCAACTTAATACATGATTATTTATATGAAAGTAAGTAATGCATGATTTTCTGTGAAGATGAGAAATGCACCTCAACAAATGATTATTTATATGAGAATGAGGAAACGCAATTTAATAAATGATTAGTTATAAGAAAGTTAGAAAATGCAATTTAATACATGACTTTCTACATGAAACTGGAAAATGCAGTTTAATACATGATTTTCTGTATGAAAGTGGTGAATGCAACTTGCCACAGGGTTTTCTATATGAAAGTGAAGAATGCAACTTAAATGCAGAAAATGCATGATTTTTTGTGTAAATTAGAAATGCAATTTAGGGCATGATTTTCTTATATACAAATTGAGAAATGCAAATTTATACGTGATTGTGTTTAAGGGAGAGGAAAGATAGAGAAAGGATTCAATATGCACCAAATCATGCTCAACCTATTGCGAGGACATGGGTTTCTAACCTATTTTAAGGGTGTCTTGTGATTAAGTCGTGCAGTTGGAAATAATCAATCTAACATGATTAAGTAAATTTTAATTAAAAGCCTGCCTGAAAATGCTACTATTTTCAATGCATATCAAGTAGCATATATGACAGGAATGTTCGTGCAAAACAATAATTAATCAACTCATTAGGCATACCTGTCACTCATTTAAAAATTTCAGCATGCATCCGCAATATTAATTCATGGGAACAAAAAGGCAACAATAAGATTTCACACATGACAATTCATGTTACCGCACATTCAATATTCTGACTTGTGATCGCCTGATAGAAGAAAGACGAAAAGCTTTACCGAGATGGGGAGCTAATTTCACACTGTAAACGAAGAAAGAGAAGCTCCGATGCTTGTGAATAACCTCCCCCTTCCAAACATCACTAGCCGATCCACATAGCGATGGAGGAACGGGGGCTAGGCTACCGCTACCCCCACGAAACTCGTTCGTGTGAACCGGTGCCCCCTGCTCCCTGGGCTCTCACGGTGGGCGGCTCCTCGGGCTGAGCTACAGGCGATGTGCAGGGGTTGCCGGGGAAGACGGGAAATGGAGCTGGTGGCCATCTGTCGGGCGGTGGGGCGATCTGTAGGAGGGTTGCTAGGGTTTCGGTTGGGCGAAAGAGGTGGAAGACGACAGAGGTGAGTTGCAGTCGGCTCACACGGAAATGTTCAGAAATCGGTTGCGAGGGCTGGGCGACACACAAATCGGGGTCGCCTCTGGGTCCGATGCGTTCGTTGGGTGGCGCTTGGGTGCGCTAATTGGGCTCGGCGCTGGATCTGGGCTGCCCCCAGGCTACACCTTGTTGGATGAAAATGGTTCTGGGGATCAAGTTTTAAATGTTTTAATTAAATTAATGAATCAGAAATTGATCAAGTGATCAAGTTTTATATGTTTTAACTAGCTGCTCTAATCAGGTTTTAAAATGTTTTCATTAAGTGATTTAACTAATTTTTAAAAGACTTAATTAATCAATTTAATTTTAAGTGTTTTAATTAGGTGCTTTAATTTTAAAGGTTTTAATTGGGTGATTTAACTTTGAAGGTTCTAATTTGAAGTGATTCAACTTTTAAGTGTTTGATCTTAAACGTTTTGATTATATGATTTAATTTTGAAGGTTTTAATTAAGTGATTTAATTTCAAGTGTTTTGATTAGATGATTTAATTTTGAACTTTTTAGTGTATTGTAATGTCAAGTAATGTTATACACTAATTAGTCATCCAGTATCAAAAATTTAACTTATTATTTTTCATCATTTTTTATATTTTTTAAAAATACATAAAAGTAAACTAATCCAATGAAAATTCCTCTTTTCCTTCTTTCTAATCTGTTCTAAAATTCTTATTCTTGAATCATCACATATCAATTTTAACCTCATTAGTACAATTTCAGATTAATACAACAATGGCAGATGCAGCAGATCCACTACATGGTGAATGACACTTGAACTTCATTTATATAGGCATTTTTATTTTTACGATGTAAGTTAAATTTCATGATTTACAATAAAATACATAATTTATGATAATAAAAAAAAAATATTAATTTAATTGTATAAATAGTAAAAAAATGTAAAAATTATTTAATAAATATGTTGTAAAATGTTGTAACGTGTAATGCCAAAATATAGAAACAAATACAACCTTGGAACCGTGAACAAGGCATACTCTGTAGGTAAAGAAAAACTTTTTCGTGTTGGTGACTGCAAGGTAATTGTTGAAAAATTCTTTCTAAATTTCTAAAAGTCCAAACTTTCAGAAAATTTATTATATTTTTTATAATATTCAAGAAACACAAATCACCCCTCCAGAGTCATAATTTCTCATCATACAAAACTGTACAACTTGTTGGAAAATAACCACTGACGGGGCAGTGATGTAGTTAGTAGTAGTACTTGCTGACACCAGTCACTCCAGTGCTATACATACGTCGTTATGGTGCAGTGACACACTGACATTAGCCTTCTTCCCAAAGACAAAGGGCACTCCGCCTAGGATGTTCTTCATGCCCCTGCACCAGGCTTTTGAGGTGACGCTGATAAATGTACAAGTAGCTCTTGAGTAAAGCACACACTTGTCGCCAGCCACTGACTGTTATTCTGAGAAGTTGGATGAATGGTGGAGCTGGACACAAGACACTGGGTTCTCTGCCCCATTCAGACCCACATCATGTTTCCTTCAACAATCATAGGGTCGATCTGATCAAGATCTTACGAAAAACAGTGTTGGACTTAAGGCTCATTCTCCTCCCCTTTGCTTCTTCCTGCTAATCGCTTGTTTCTCAATGCTCTCAAGTAAGCAAAGCAATACCGGAGAACCATGTCAACAAGAATCACCGGCGTGCTTCAACTCAAAAATTTCGCCACTGCATTGAAAAGTTGCTCTTCCTCGAAAGGTTTGGAGACATAGCCGTCCATGCCACACTTCATGCAGTCCTCATATGTAGCCTGAATGACATCAGCTGTCATGGCAAGTATTGGTACATGCCATGAAGTTTTTCTGGAAACCTCTCCTGGTGCCCCTTCATCGCCCAACTTATTCACCTCCCTCTCCACCAGACGTATTTGCCTTGTTGCCTCAAACCTGCAAAGTAAATGAAGACAGTTTCTAGTAAATATCATTTACTTTAGATTATTATCACGTCATTGTAATCATAGAATCCAAGCACCATAGATCTATTTGCTTTAGATTATTATCGTGTCACCATGATCCTATAATTTGAGTGCCATAAATTTGAAACAAACAGAGCCTTAAATATTTAATACACGAAACAAGTAAAAATGATGAAATCAGAGAAAATATTTATAGAAACAAAATAGAGTTGATGAAGTAGAGAAATACATTTAAACTGCTATGTGACAATAAAAATACCCTTAATATTAAAATAAAAATTCCCCAAAATATCTGTTCACTAAATTAAACTTTAAGGCAAAATATTGGATTGTTAAACATGAACATGTGCAAAAAATGATTGTAGAAAAAATGCAAATGTTAACATAGATGTCTGATAGACAACAAGCATGAACCAAAAATTATTTCACTTAAAATAGAGTAAAAATTGCACCAATTGTTGATAACATAAGAGGACTATCTTTTAGATAAATTTACTTATATCCATAAAAGTCATATAGATGTACCTATAATAGAAGGAAAATTAATTGATGACGTAAATGAAATTAAAAGAGAAAGAGGAGGCCCAACAATTATTTGGTTATAAACAGTAAAAAAATAAATTTATATAGTTTAATATAATATTTAATTGTAGATCAAAATATATGGAGGGAAATGATTTGAGTAGTTGACCTTAATAGTAGAATTAAGATATTGATTATTTTGATGTAATGCTCATAACTTATATTTGAAATATGTTTTAACTATCCATGTTTACTTATGCTATTGTCTAAAAAAGCCTATTTAAACCCCCATCTAGAAAAGCATTTTGATTTCCAATCTGTTCAATGCTCGTTTTCTGCTTTTTCTGCTGTTCAATACTGTTCAAATTCATGGTTAAAACTTCAAAAGAATCTAATCATGGGAAGCACAAAATAGAATGATTACTGAGGAAGAAGCTAAGAATTACCCATCCATTTCTGGCATTTGCACATCCATGAAGCATGCATCGAATTTGTGTGGTATTTGGAGAAGAGAAAGAGCATCTTTACCACTCTCAACACATTCCACTTTAGCCCCATACTTTTTCAATGCAGCTTCAGCAACTCTACGATTAACCCGGTTGTCATCAACAACTAATATATTCTTACCCACCAAAAGATTGCGAAGGGAAGCTGATTCATTTTGTGTTTCCTTTTTCCGTTCCACTACCCCAAGTACAACCTCCAAGCATGCTGCCACTGAACTTGCCCTGAGAGCCTTTGGGACTACAATGTCCACAAGCCCTTTATTCACCTTTCCAGATTCTGTAGCACCTAGAAGAATAAGTTTAGGTATCAGTGTTATCCTACCAATCTTTTTCCATTCCAGTAACTTTTCATGCAAATTAGAATCCGCAACTGAGCTCCACAAATCCTTTTCTATTAGCATCATGTCTATTTGCTTCAAAGGCCTGCACAAAATAAACAAGTGAAATGGAATAACACGCATACCTCAAATGGATCTCAGGATACAATAAATGACGAACAAGAAAACGGGAGTCTGGTGGTTCCTAAAAAGCATTCTTTTTTACACGATTTTGACCCATGAAACACTCCTTTTTTCCACATAATTTTAATTCATGAATCTGAGCATTCTGACAACGGTTAGTGCATTTGAGTATCAAGAAAGAAACATTTGATAATCCCTAAGTTCATTGACCCTAATTTGTCCATTGCATTTCAATAACAGCATAAAATATATTCCTTTATCTTTAACAGAAGCATCGAGTAGTCTGATTAAACTTATTCTATGTAAAGTTGGATTAAAAGTGGAATATTTGGGCGTTCTAACAGATGGTTTGTGCATTCCTTTGAAAATAGCTTAATGAGTTTATTCCCTTATTGATTGAAGAATCTGTTATTAGAATAATAAACACCGTAAGCCCTACCTACAATGTTTACAATACTTATACACATCATATACAAATGTGCCTAAATGGACTAGGCCTTGGCAGCCTCATTACATAAATATACTCCAAGACTCCCCCTCAAGCTAAAGCATACACACCCAACAATCCCAACTTATTACATACAACATTAAACCTAGAGGTTTGGCAAAGATATCAACAGTTTGTTGTGATGACTTGGTGTAAAGAGTTGAGATGATTCTGATGACAACACATTCTCTAACATAATGACAATCAATCTTGAAGTTGTGATTTCTAACTATGTAAATGGCAACTTAATTGTCACAATAGGTTGATGAACTTGTATGCCTAATTTTGTCAATAAGAACTTGAGTCACATTATCTCACTAGAAATTTGTAATATACTTCTATATTCTGCTTCAACACTTACTTGGATAAAACATTCTATTTTGTACTCCTTCAAGTTACTAAGTTTCTACCAACATATGTGCAACAACCTAAAGTGGATCTTTTGTCATCTGTCTCCACTATATCTAGAATCAGAGTAGGCTTCAATATGTAGATATCCATTTTTGGAGAAGATCGAACTTTTGCGTAGACTTCCTTATATAAGATAAAATCCTTATCACCCCATTCCATTGCACATATCTTGGTTTCAGAATAAATTAGTTTAGAAGTTCAACAACATAAGTAATATCAGGTTAGAGTAACTGTAAGATAAATGAGTTTTCCAATTAGTCTATGATATTTCTCAACATCTTGAAAAACCTCAGAAGTAGTGTCCTAGAAAGGCAGATTCTATTTTATAAGTGTAGGCTCAGATTTACACCCCAAGAAACATGTCTCTTTTACCATGTCAAGAGTGTACTTCCTATAGGAGAGTAATAACGTATCTCCTTTATATGCAAACTCTATGCCAAAAAGTTATCTAGACTTCCCCAAATCCTTCATAAAAAATGTTACACCAAAAAAGACTTCATTCTGAGAGTACTTGTTATATCATTTCCAATTAGCAACATGTCATCAACATGAACCACTAAATTAATATAGTGAGGACTTTTGTGGATAAAGACTAAAAGATTCACTATAGATCTCTTGAAACCGTGTTGCAACATCTCAATTTTTCAAACCAAACTCTACGACTCAATTTAGGTCAATAAATGACCTTAAAGAGACAACTGTATTCTCCCCCAAAGCAATAAACACTGGAAGTTTTCTCCATAAAAACGGTCTCATCAAGAGTACCATATAGAAAGACATCACAAATGCCTACTTGAGAAAGACTCTATTCTTGATTTACTACAAAAGATAAAACAGGAATGGAGCTGATACAAGCAACTTGAAAAAAAGTATCGGCATAATCCACTTTATAAGTTTTTTATGTAAACTCACGAGCAATCAAACGAATCCTGTAGGCATCAATTGTGCATTTTATTTGTGCCATCGGATTTCCTTTTAGTAGGAAGTACCCAACAATAACCAACAACTGGAGCATCTGTAGGGTTAGGCACAAGTTGTCATGTACCTTTGCTATGCATTTCTTTATTTATAGTAAACTTTCAACGTCAAAGGATAAGAGCCTCATGTAAATTCTTAAGAATTGATTCTGATAATAAAGAAATGGCAAATTGGCAATAGGTAGGGCCAAGAATCATAGGATAGACAATTGAAACTAGGATAGATAGTAAAAGAGTGAGTACCTTTACAATAGGCAATGGGAAAATCCAAACTAGAGGGTAAAGGATCTGCAGGACGAGAGAAGGTCAACATCAACATCGGAGATGGAGCCCAAGGAGTGTGTTATAACCGACGATAATCTTGCAGGGGACAAGCATTAGGAGGAACAACTTCTGATGTACATGGACAAGGAGGAACCAAAGTAAGAGAAACACAAGTAGTACATGGAATGGGATTATGGGAAGGAGATGTGACAGACTTATCAAAATAAGGAACATCCTTGAAAAAATGTACATCAACAGAAACCAAATAACAAGTAAGAGGATGAAAACAATGGTACCCTTTTGAGTAAAGGAGTTACCAACGAAAATACATTTTAAAGAGCAAGAAGTATATGGGCAAGTGGTTTAATGGATAATCTAATAATTCGTACAAAAAGATTGAAAATCATTTTGCAAAGACTCTTAAGTATTATCAATGCAAAAAAATTTAGAAATAACAGTAAACTGATTTTAAATTTCTTGAAAAAGGTACAAATAACATCTAAAATATTTTTTTGTCTTTAAGCAACTACACCCATGACACTCTAGGAAATTAATCCCCAAACACAATATAATAGCAATACTTGGAAATAGATGGTTGATGTCACGGACCCCAATCATCACAATAACAACTTCAAACAAACTCAAAGATGAAGGCAACTCATGACTTTTATAGGTAGCACGAAAATACATCCCCAAAATATGAGACCAACATGTGATAGAAGACATAGAAACCCAAGGAAAAGCAACTCGAAGCATACAAAGCAAGGGATGTTCAAGCCGTCAATGCCGTAAAAGAAAGGAATCATTAAAAGTCATAATAGATGCAAGTGCTTGAGGAATAACATCCTTGGCTAGCACATTTGTCATGATCATGACCCAAACTAATCCTCTTCCTAGTCCACAAGTCCTAAAAGGTATAGTGAAAAGGGTAAAAGGTGATAGAATAATAAAGTTGTTTAGTGATGACAACAATAAATAAAATATTAACAAGAAAATTGAAAATAAATAAAACTTTATCCAAGGTAAATTGAGAAGTGTAATACTACTTTTGCCACAAACAGGACAACTTCTGCCATCTGCTAAAGCAAATGATTGAAAGTTGGAAAGTTCAACAAGGTGTATAAAGGGTTTTAGTGCCAAACATATGGTGAGATGCACCATAATCAATTATCCAAAAATGTCTTAAGGTAAAGTGGAAAAAGTTATACCACAAAAGAAGGTATGAGCAACATTAGCAATAGGATTTTGGTTGGCCTTCAAGATAAGGGACTCATTATAATCACTTTATATGAGGGTGACTGTCTTCTAAGTGAGGGCATTGTCCATGTAGAGCAAAGTGTCAAACGTAGGGTCAATGAATGGAATACATTGGCCCAAGCATCCAAACTTTGACTAGCACTTCTTAGGAGGGTGACCACAACAACCATAATGCTCACATAAATTGCATGACTTCCCTTTAAAGCGTCTATGACCTTGATACTATGAACTACCTCTTCCACTAAAGCCGCCAGCAACCAAAAAAAGAGCAGATGAGTTAGATGAGACCATCGAAGTAGCAATTGTGTACAGAAAGTTTGATTAAGAGTTGTCTGAAGAGAGGGAATTGAGTTAGCACCCAAAATGTGCCCTCAGAACACAAGACCCAACTCCTCACAATACTGACACATTATCACAAGGTCGCCAACAAAAGGTTAGTAGATATCAAGTTCATTGACCAATGAGTGGAGGCGATTGTAGTAGTCATGGACAATGTGGTCGCCCTATCAATTGGTGAAGAGCAACTCAAACTTCACATACGCGGGTAATGTTGTTTTCATTCCCATACATTGCATGATCAATTTCCCCAATATGTTTCTCTAGATAGATGCTCCACACAATCTTCTCATCCACACTTGCAATAATCCACCCAATAACAATGCAATCGACAACATACCATGCTACATAGCTCATTGCCTTCAGATCAGTCATGTAAGTGGCATTCCATGTGAGTGGTGAGGAAGTGCTTGCCCACAGATGTTAATTTATCAACGCATTTGACTCTTGTGGTAGTGAGTTTAATGGTCCATTCATCTTTTGTCACCACCATTGGAAGCACTAAAGCAAGAAGTTGTCAACAAAACAAAACGCCGAACAAAGTCAAAAGGAGGGAGAGCTCCAAATGATGGTAGTGGATCTCTCTTGATACTATGTTATTAGAATAATAACCACCATTAACCCTAACTACAATGTTTACAATAATTATATACATCATATACAAATAGGCCTAAATGGGCTGGGCCTTACTAGCCTCATTACATAAATATACTCTAACAAAATCATGTCAAATTAACCAAGTGTAAGAAATCTAGCTTTTCCCTGTTACGTGGAAGATTATTTTTGAGGTATGGTGCTAATTCTCTATTCCCAACAGTAGGCTTCACAAGGAGGACCCTATCTTATAACTGTCCATGTGTTACAAAAAAAGGGATTAAATTGCTTTCCAATTTCAAAAATTTTACAACCACAGGTAACAATTATTACTAAAGTCTTTAAAAAATGTATCAGCAGTAAGTTTCGATCAAGGACTGAATTGTATGTGGGAAGAATGGTAAATTGCTATCAGAAAAAATAAACAGTAGTATTTAATTATGGAAAACATGTTCATTTGCAGCAAGAAAATTATAAGACTTACCTAGGTCTCGAACAACCATTCTGTCCTGAAATTGCAAGAAAAGCCATCTTTAAACTACTCACAATTTCAACCTCAATGCCAAGCCTTTGCAAGTGATATTTAGTAACGGAACCTCTGACAGGTCTGTTGTCAATGACAAGTGCTTTCATTCCTTTGAAGCAAATAGGAAGAGTTTCACAAGGAGCCCTCTTCATATCAATGCTTAAACTATTTCTGGAGTTTCTTAGAACAGTGGTGAATGTAAATGTACTCCCAATATCTGGTTGACTAATGAAATTTATTTTCCCACCCATCAATTCCACTAGACATTTGCTAATGCTCAGTCCAATACCCGTTCCTCCATAGTTTCTAGAAGTAGAACTATCTGCCTGCATGAAGGGTGTAAACATTCGATCTTGGGCTTTTAGTGGAATTCCAACCCCTGTGTCTTCTACAATTACCATTAATGTTACATCATCAGAATCACAGGTGGATGACTCTTCTGAAAGAAGCAGCTTAAAATTTTCCCAATCACTTCTTCTATCTGCAGCTTCCAATCCACTTAAAGTATTGAATTCTCTGATTGAATCAATGTTATTGCTGCTTGAAGGTCCATTTAAAAAGGCCTCATTTTTTTCACCTCGCTCAGCCAAATGAACTTGAACAAAAATGTGACCACGTTCAGTGAACTGTTAGGAGGAGAAAAAATAGAAATAAAACAAGTGCTATATAGACTCAATACTCACAAGAAACAAATGTATAATAATAATCAATGAACAAATGCAGGTTGCATGGTATGAAAGTGGGCTGGTAGTCAAGAACGTACTATTTAACAAATAAGCTTATATTTGGTAGATAGGAACATATAAATCAACGGTATTTTATTGGCTTGAAGTTAGAAAATGTTACAATTAATTGAAAATTAAAAATTTGTAACATGGTGTAATTTTGTAATTAAGGTCATGATTTATGTTTACTTACACCTTCAGAAGTTGGTGTCTATATAAATAGCATACTCAAGGAAAAATGTAAATATGGATATCTACGAGAAAAGAAAAATTACTTTGACTGAATTCCCCACAAGGTTTGTAACAATTTGCCGAAATCTTCCAGGATCACCAATAAGAACATCAGGAACTTTATTTGAAACAAACACTGCTAGCTGAAAGAAATGAACAAAATAAATTAAAGAAAAGACCAGAGCTGAAATAGCATCACACACATAGTATTTTCACGAAACAAAAAGAAGCAGCAGAAAGATTCAAATACTAATGGTAAAATTATAAAATTAAAACGGTTGTATGTAGGCACAACATTTTCAGCTTCAAAATGTACCTTGTGGAATGAGGGAGAGAATGAATGTGCCATTGCTAATGAGAGATTAGATATAAATAGCATCTTAGATTAAATGGATATCCAATAACCTAATAACACATACCCATATAATATTAAACTATAATAGAGTCTAACATACCTCAATATCCTTCTCTATGGACTTT
Organism: Amphibolis antarctica; assembly: GCA_024699675.1. NCBI lineage: Eukaryota > Viridiplantae > Streptophyta > Magnoliopsida > Alismatales > Cymodoceaceae > Amphibolis > Amphibolis antarctica. The sequence continues at coordinate 21,756 of JAMKPZ010004094.1, forward strand.
GCAGAAAATAAAAAAATTACTTCATCTAAGATAGATCGCAGGTCAAAGGGCACTGACTCCATTTCCAACTTGCCAGCTTCAATTTTTGCCCTATCAAGAACCTCATTTATCAGCGAGATGAGTGTTTTACCACAATCCTGAGCAGTTTGTGCATGTTCCCTTTGTGTTGCATTGAGTTCTGTGTCTAATAACATATCCAACATGCCTGTAAAAATAAATTAGTCATGCCATTTAGTCACTTACATCAAAGCCTATGGAATTTAACATGACCCAAAGCTAGGGAGAAAGCAACAACATACCAAGGACACCATTCATAGGAGTTCTGATTTCATGGGAAACAGTAGCAAGGAACTGCATAGACATACAATCCACTATTGTTAACAAAAAAATTGATGTTAACAACAAAACATCCACATAAAAGAAGAAAAGCAGTGTTTTGATATAAAACATGTAATGCAAGGCACTTGTATCAAATTCCTCAACTTCAACTCTATTTGAGTTTGATACATCTTTGCTGTGCCTTTTTATCTAGGAGAATCTTTAATTTACTTAAAATGTCATCATACAAAATGTTCCCTTATTTTGTAATTTCCACATAGAAATTTGTTGTTACTAAAATGAAAGATTTAAAACCTGTGATTTAGCAATATCTGCAGCCTCAGCTTGGACTTTTAGTTCTTCCATTTTCCGATAATCTTCTACTACATTGACATAACGATTATATGCAGCATAGATTATGTATCCAACCAGCATACAGATTACAAATACTCCAGATGGAGTGGTAATGGCAGGCCAAGGAATTGGAGGTTTGCGTCTATACCTGGTCAAGATAAAGGACTTAGCGACAATGTTATCATGTGATTAGTGCTTAAAAATATTCCAATTAGATCTAGTTATCAGTATAAAGAATTTGATTCACTTGCCTACATTCCATTTGGTGCTTCCTGGATGGATCCCCAAAATCAAGCATGCTAATATGCATAAGTGACATGTATCCATTGGAGGCTTCCAAGCCATACATGATCAGTGGCCTAGATGTGTTGGTCACATCATATACATTCACCATAATATCCTGATTACCAGCAAGTTGCTTCAGTAAATTTTCAACAAGCAACTCAACGTCAAAAGCTCCACCAAGATACCTGATTATCATTCAATAGTTAAAAGAAACAATGCAAAATCAAGGATAAAAGCTGTTGCAGCATGGTTAACCAACTCAGTTACGTTATTATTTAACTAGGCTAGAAGAACAAGTCTAACCAAATAAGAAGCTGAAAAAAGACATTCGTCCCCCATCCAAAAAAGGTGGAAGATGACCCTTCTAGACATGATTTCATACTCCATGTAGGACTATTAATCTAAATGAAATGGAAAAAATTAAGTGATAAATTATTTTCTGACTTATTTTTTTGTGGTCAAGTTAGAAGGGAAGACTTGAAGCAAAGGCAATGTTCCTTCATAGGGACCAGGCAGTTGCAGATTTTAATAGTAAGAAACAACCTCTTCATTTATAAGAGTAAGGCTGCATACAATTGGATCCTCTCCAAACACTATTGGTAGCATCGTCAATTTTCCTCATTCTGACCCCAAATATGAAGTTGGAAGGAACTACTTTTCCTTTAAAAGATGACACCTGTAGGCATCATTTCATACTCCTAGGAAGTATTAGATTCAAATGAATTGGAAAAAAGTTAAGTGAAATCATTTTTTGACTTTTACTTTTTGTGGTCAAGTTAGAAGTCAAGTCTTAAAGCAACAGTAGGGCTCCTCAATTGGGACCTAGAAGTTACGAATTTGAATATTAAGAAATTTCAAGGTTGCATACAATGTTATTTAGAGTAAGGTTCCATACAATTGGAGCCTTTCCACACCCTACATTGGAAGGAGGCACACGCATTTTGCCTCTTTTTATTTTTGTGGTCAATTTGTGTCAATTTGACAATAAATATCAAGTTGGAAAGAAATAGTTGTCCCTCAGACATTTTAAGAACAACAATTACATCATTTTCTTTTCTTCAGAATGAACAATATAAATGACTATTACATAATTTAATGATTTAATGATAACTTCTAAGGATAATGTCACAACAATAACAATCCAAGCTATCATCTCATTTTGTGAGGTTGACTATATAAATATTTTCCTTCCAAATATTTCTATGGACAAATCTTTGGCTAAATTACATAAATTTAAATATTTTCTTATAATTCCTAAATTTTTTAGATTTTCCTCTACTTCTTTTAGTTTTTCTGAACTAATTAATTATCATCTCTTAATAGGTGCATCTTTTGACTTCTTAAAGAAACGACTGAATCACCAGCGCTGATTTTCTTTTATCACATTTTTAATTGATTCAACTCTTACTCTATCCTCCTACAATTGTTTCAAGATAATGTGGCACAATACCTCAATTTTAGATAAATGCTAATGGCTTTCCAACACATGGATACAATGAAAAAAATAATTGTAAAGTGTTTTCCCTAAAAGGTTTCTTGTCCAATTAGTGTTACAATTACAATTCAAAAATTTCTAAATATGAAGAAAATAATACCATTCATGGAAATGATTAAATAGTAATCATCAATTTTTAACATTTGCTATTGTAAATTATAATGACATGTTTTCTTAAATGATATTCTAAAGGGGTTTCATCACAATATTCTTGTTAATTCTAACAATTCTCAATATACCCTTCTTACTATTGATTTAATCTTAATGCCTTCTTTATTTCAAATTTTTATCTAAATACTATCAGATACTTTGACCATTAATACTATTAGCTCCTGAACTCAACAAATGGTAAAATGCCTAAAGAGAAAAAATAATGAAAAGCTACAAGTGAAGGAGCATATTGAGATGAAGTCTTACATTAATAAAAAGAGAGAGAATCTTGCCTTATATGAAAGAAGACCCTCCACTCACTGCAAATTGGCTTTGAATTAGACTTTCACTTGTTAGAACACAAGAACTGAGTGAAAGTAGAATGTTATTCATAAGTAAATACATTTATAGATACTACACAAAGAGGATAAATATCACTTAAGAAAAGTGGGACTAAGCCCACACACACACACCTAAAACCCTAACACATCATTTATTCTCACCCCCCTCAAACTAGACCATTCAGCATGCAGCAAATTTAATAACATAATATACTAAATAACTACTCAAACAATTCTCAATGTATTGTAGGGGTTTTATCAGAATGTCCTTGTTTAATCCTAACAATTCTCAATATACCCTCATTATTATTGATTTTATCTTAATACCTTCATCATTTCAAATTTTTATTTAAATACCCCCAGATAGTTCGACCATTAATACTATTAGCTCTTGAACTCAACTAACGGAAAAATGCAAAAAGATAAACAATATAAAAAGCTACAAGTGAAGGAGTGTATTGAGATAAAGCTTTACATTGGTAAAAAAAAGACCCTCTATTCACTGCAAATTGGTTTTGAGTTAGATTTTTACTTGTTGGAACATAGGAAATGGGTGAAAGTAGAATGTTATTCATAAGAAAATATAAAACCTTTATGTATAAAGGCTACATAAACAGGGTAAATATTGCTTAAGCAAAATGGAATAAACCCACACATACACACACACCTAAAACCCTAATATATTATTTATTTTTACACTCTACATCAAGCTGGAACATTCAACTTGCAACAAATTCAATAATATGATAGACTCAATAATAACTCAAACGAAGTTAACTAAAAATAACAAACACATTAACAAAGCCCACATTTCACAAAACTCAACTAAGTAGTAAAAAAAATGTTCACTATGTTATAAACTTAGTCTTCATCAATTAGACTACTGATGTGAGATTATCATCCAACACTCCCCTGTACATGCATAACATGTGTCTTACTTTAATGAGAAGTAAGACCCACAACCTAGTACTCTGATACTACGTTAACAAAACCCACATTCCACAAAACTCAATTGAGTAATAGAAAGAATGTGCACTATGTTATAAGTCTAGTCTTCATCGATCAGACTATCAATATAAGACTATCATCCAACAAAATATATAAAGAAATATAAAAAACAATTGTTATAGTAGAAGTACCATTAAAAGGCAGTAATCTAAGAACTTTGTCTTAGACAATAGAAGAGTAACCATCAAATACAATTCTTTCCACCTTTCTCCTTTTTTTTCTCTCCCTCCTTTTTCATTTTCCTTTCTTTCTTTCTTTCCCCCTGCTTTTTATTTTCTTCTTTCGTTTTTTCTTTCCGTAATCTTTTTTTCTTCACATGCTCACCATGTTTCCTTCCTCAATTTTTTTTTCTTCTTTTCTTCTTCAACACAACCTTATGCTCCAGCACCTAAAATAGCTATTGTTCAACTCAATACGATCATCATTGACAATCATGCCTTCCAACACTTTCCATGTACACTCTCAAAAAAGGACTAGGCTATAGTTGTAGATCTAGAACTCAATATGACCATCATTGACAATCACGCCTTCCAACACTTTCCATGTAAACTCTCAAAAAAGGACTAGGCTATAGTTGTTGTAGATCTAGGATCAAACATGCTCCCAAAAGGGAGTTAACAAGGTGGTTGGCTTGGTCACAAAAAAAAGAGCCTTGCGTTTCCATTGAGGACCTGGAGCAGAAGTGGAACAACAAGAAGGATAGGTCCTTGAAATGGTTGCTTGGGTTAGGATTTTGGGAGTAAAGAGGCTAGAAATGATAGGGAGTTAGGGTTTAGGGAGAGCAACGAACTTTTAGAGGAAGGGCTAGAGGGGTTAACAGAGTGGCATTTGTGGTGAAGATATGGAGTTGCTAGATCTAGAGAACTATTACAGTGCCAATAGTGAAAAAGAAACACTAAAGAGAAGGGGGCGGCTCTAACTGATGGTCATGACATGGCAGCTGTTGGCAACAACGGTGGCTGGAAAGAGGGTAACAACTAAGATTTCACTCTTCCTCACTTAAATTTTTCATACTATTGGATTTTCAAAACCTAAGCTTTGATAACATGTTGGAACACAAAAAATATATAAAAGTGGAATGCTATTCATAAGCAAACATAAGACTTCTATTTATAAAGGCTACACAAAAGGATAAATTTCACTTAATCAATATAGAACTAAACCCACACACACACACCTAAAACCCTAATACATTATTTATTCTTACAACCATTAATACTATTAGTTCCTGACTTCAAATGATGATAAAATGCTTAAAAAGAAAAATACAAGTCCAATTTCTCATACTCATGACTTCAAAATAATTGAAATGTAAATATGTAAAAACCAATTTGATGAGTAGAGGAGTCGCACTTTATGGATCTATTTGTGCCATTGAGAAAATCAGGAAAAGAAAAAAACACAAATTAGGACCTTTAGGAATCAACAAATCGAAAAACTTAGGAAATTCAATGTCTGTTTGTGCCGAAAATCTAGAAGAAGGTGGTTGTAACATATAGAAATGTATCATAACAAATCTGTTTCATACTATACATGTATCTCAGATCATGTATTCATACTATACAAAAATGTAACACAACAATCATACTGTAAAAATGTATCACAACAATCATACATGTATGTTATAATAGTTCATACAACAAATAATCATACATGTATTATACATAACAGTTCATACAACAAATAATCATACATGTATTATACTTAACAGTTCATACAACAAATAATCATACATGTATTATACTTAACAGTTCATACAACAAATAATCATACATGTATTATACATAACAGTTCATACAACAAATAATCATACATGTATTATACATAACAGTTCATACAACAAATAATCATACATGTATTATACATAACAGTTCATACAACAA
>JAMKPZ010004096.1:0-14410 GCA_024699675.1 Amphibolis antarctica
TAATTTTTATTGTAATGCATGTAGTTGTAGTTAGATTGTACTTTTTAATTCCTAGTGTAGAAATTAGTGTAATGGTTAATGGTAGGATTTTATTTACATTGCAACTAACCTTTTTAATTAGTATAAATTGAGTTTTACGAATGGTTATGGAATATGTGAATATGTGAATGTGTGAATATGGTTTTGTTTTGTGTGAATGTTGTGTATTTGTACATAAAGTTTTATAATGTTGGTGTTTTGTAAAGTTTTGTTTCTTGCGTTTTACTGATTTATATCAGAATTTATGAAAATTACTAGTTCCTTGTGGATTGACCCATACTTTCATGTTATCTACAATGGGCACTGTGCGCTTGTGGAGTTTATAAATTTTAAAACGAACGGGTGTTTATTTTGACAATATCTTAAACCCGTACAGGGTCCGAAGCAGTATTGTCGGTGGAATAGAACTTCCATCCCTTCGCATCCTCAAGGAAGAAGCAGACTCTGATGACTAGTGGTCAGAATCGCGCCTATTGTAGCTCGACCTCCTAGATGAGAGAAGGTTAAGAGCATTGGACCATGCCCAAACTTATCAGCAAAAGATGGCAAGGGCATAAAACAAGAAAGTTCGTACCTGGCTCCTCACGCCTGGTGATTTAGTCCTTCGCACCATCTTCCCTATAGGTTCCATGGGAAAATTCTCCCCAGACTGGCATGGCCCATACATCATCACCAAGACCCTTAGTGGGGGGGCCACTTACCTTTTTCATGAGGCCACCCAACAAGAGTTTGGCCCAGTTAATCTGTCACAACTGAAGAAGTTCTACCCATAGACAACTCGACTAGGGACCATAGCGGTTTCTGCCTTCAAACCAACTGGCCGCTGGCTTCTCATACCGGCTCCCCAAGGCCATGAAGGACGAACTCAACCAGGGATCATCACGGCCACCGCCTTCAGACAGGCTAGCTGCCGGCTTCTCGGACTGGCTCCCCACAGCCTTGAACAACCAACTTGTTCTTTTGGGGGTTTTACTCGGCTTCCGCGTACTACCGAACTGGCCGCCGGCACTTCCACTAGGTAACCCGCTATCTCCTCCAGAAAACCTGCACCTCAGGGCAAAACTAGGGGCATTCTACCCCTCCATCCCGTTTCGTGCACTTAGCAGTCGCCAATGGTGAGACTCAATGGGCCAGCTCCCCACGGTCATGAAATATGAACTTGACTGGGAATGATAGCGGCTGCCGCCTTCAAACCAACTGGCTGCCGACTTCTCAAACTGGCTCCCCAAGGTCATGAAGGACAAATTCAACCGAGGATGATCGCGACTACCACCTTCAGACAGGCCGACCACCGGCTTCTCTGACTGACTCCCCACAAGCCAACCAAGAGGCCAGTTCCCTATGGCCGTGAGGGATAAGCACGAATGGGGCTCATCACGGTCATTTCCTTCAGACAAGCCAGTGAATTCCCTCTTATGACTCACATGTCACATGATGCATGCACGACGCGCACAAGATAAGCAGGTCCAACCCTTTAGTTGTCCTGCCTCATCCATGTGGGAAAGGAAGAGGGCCAGCAAAACTAGCCAAAACTTCACCCCACATGTTCGTGTATGTTCCGGGTCACAACCCATCAGAACATGTCCACGTCCCCCTCAGTCTCAGAACCATGAAACAACTGGCTCACCATTCGCAAGAAGAAACACTAGGAAGTTGGAAAATGACCCGACCGTCATCCACAGCCTGTTGCCCAATACTTACATGCTCTACCATCCAACCGGCCTACCATCGGCTGCCACCTCTGACATACTCGATAGCCACATCCAAAGCTGGTGGTGAGAATAGTTTGTAGCAATAGGGGACACATCTGACTCAAGAAGTGCTATCCGAACCTCTGGGATGAACTACCGACCCCAGGAGTGACACCAACTACATCCAGATTTCTACATCAAAAACCTGAGCGCCCATCTTGTTTAACTCCGATGCCACAAAGATGGAACAGGGTTAGTAATCCAGGTTCGTCCTTATCCCAATGGTCTTTGCTGATTCGGAGTGGTTACGAGATACCGACGGGAGATCACTTCTCCCCTTGAATGAGTATCCAACCTCCCATTTTTACCTGGCCTGAGTGCCACCCAACAATGAGGGAGATCACAAACTTTGGCTCCCTCTAGGTAAGGTATTCCCCCTTGGACCCAGCCGTGACAACGTCGGGTTATTTTTGCTTGCCAACAGCACGTGGGGAGGGCTAGTAGCATTCTTTATTCAGTTTTCTTATCTTCTATTTTGTAATAAAAAAGAACAAAAAAACAAAAGAGAGAAGAAGAAAAGTCAGTGGCTAGAATCCTTCTTCAATAGAAAAGAAGAGAGAAAGGAAAAAAAACAAAAACAAAACGAAAAGAGATAGGAAAAAGAAAAAAAAAGAGAAAAGAAAAAAAGAAAAAAAAAAAAGAGAAAAAGAAAAAGAAAACGAAAAGTTACTTGTTGCTGAGTCCTGAAAGCATACAGACTCCTATATAAGGGAAGGGTAGATCTTAGGATTCTGACGTCTATTGGTAGTCTAATACCCAGCTTCTCGCGATTGACAAAGTATCCCCTTCTTTCTAGGCTTGGCAACCCATCAATGTCCGCCAACACAATTTGGTGCTGGAACCCATTTGCCAACACCCACTTCTCCCTTTTTCTCTTTTCCTAGGGCTTGACATCCCCACTAAGTTGTCAACATTGGGCTTGGCATCCCTTACAAAAGACCTACTAGCAGCTGCGTCCTTAGCAGCATTGGGCTTCGCATCCCGCTAAAAGTCGCTTCCACCCCCAGGTTCTGATGCCCACGTTTCCGGAACCTGCATAGTTCTATCTGTCATCTCTACAACCCCAGAGCGAACTTATGAGGAAGAAACAGCATAACTATGGGCAAAAGGATAGCTCTCGGATCTCTCCTCTCGACCTGTCTTTGTCGCTTGAGGGTCGCTTCCGCTAAACAAGGGAACCACATTTCCAAACTCACCTACGTGAATGTCCAGTGGTTATATTTTGATGTGAGGTGAGACACCTTTCATTCCCCTGTACGTCCAGATAGCACGATTGGGTCAGAACAGCTACCTTGCGCGGACTCCATCGCAGGTAGCCACTTGAAAACCCTTGTACAGAATTAACAAGAAGAAACACGGGAAAGAGGGTCACCAGAGAGTGTCTCAACTTCTTCAAACAACTCACCACATATATTCATAGATAAGGGCAGGGAACAACACTCCCTCCTCACCTCAAGAAACTAACATACAAATGAGTGTGTAGGTAAACAAGCCAGTTGGATAGTTCAGTCGGCTGCCGCTTAGGAGACATGGCCACCTGGACCACAACCCGCATGAGACGAGATGTCATGTGGAAAAAGAGTGGGCTGCCGGGTAAATCAGTCGGCCACCTCCCACCAGTCACGGCTACCCAAGGATGGTCAGCACCTCAACGCATCCCACACCAGAGCACTAACCGTTCCGTGCAGGAATGAGGGAGGCTTGCCCACGCGCGCCGCCCTGCTTAGACAGCTAGACGCAATCGACCACAACCCACATGAGATGAGATGTCACGCGAAAAAAGAGTGGGCTGCTGGGTAAATCAGTCGACCACCGCCCACTAGTCACGGCTACCTAGGGATGGTCAACACCTCGACGCATCCCATGCCAGAACACTAACCATTCTGTCCAGGAACGAGAGAGGCTTGCCCACGCGCGTCGCCCAGCTCAGACAGGTGGATACCGAAACCACAACCCGCACGAGACGAGATGTCACGCAGAAAAAGAGTGGGCTGTCGGGTAAATCAACCGGCCACCGCTCAGCAGTCACAGCTACCAGGGAATGGTCGGCACCTCGACTGCGTACAATGGCAAAACACTAACCACCCCTCGTAGGAACGAACAAGGCCCCCCCACACATTACCGAACTCAGACAATTGGACGCCATTGCAAGGATCAGAGCCAGACGAAATGTTACACCGGGGAATGAAGGGCCACTGGGTAAACCAGCAGGTAGCCGCTCGCCGAACACAAGTCCCCAGAGGTATGATCGACCGATGGTGAGAGGGAATAGCCGGTTGCCCAGTACCATCAACCGGCAACCGCCTTGAGGACCCAGCTTGTGCTAGCACCTAGCATTCCCACCGGGGTACGAATGCTCTCTTCATATCACTGCCCACACCTCACTCTCGTACATGCACAAATTCTTAGGGACATAGTTTATACAAAAAATTTAGTTAAGCAAAGTTGATATTATTTATGGTTTAAAGTATAGATACGAGACAGACAGATACACGAGGCTAATCCTCGTCACTAGTCCTCCAGGGCTCAAACCTCCGACGCTCATGCCTTCGTTGCTCCCGTGCGGCCTCCCGAGCCTCCATCCGACTAACCGTTCCTCGCAGCTCATTATCTGCACAAGGACGTCGACCTGGGCGTTGAGCCACTCCATCACCATGCGCAAGCAGTCGCCGAGTAGCGACTCCATGGTAGACGGATCGACAGCTGAACCTGGTGAAGCAGCAGTAGAAGCAGTGGGCTGGCACCCGGTCGACCGCCTGCCGGACGATGAGCTGGCCCGCTTAGAGGCAAGCCTCTCATAACGGTCCAGATCGACCGATGTGATGGGTCGAGTCTGCAACGGAACCTTCTGCCGGCCGCTGGTTGAAACGCGCAGGAAGCCGGCCAGCTCGACCATCACCTCCCCGAACAGCAACTAGCTGGGAGGCCGCTGGCCTAGGTAGATCACCCCATGCATCTCGCATCGAACCACCACTGCCTAGTTCACCTGGCAACTTGAAATCAACGCGAAAGTCACGAGATAGGTCGCCACGCCGATCTCATCCCAATGTCCTCCCTTTGGGAGGATCGTGTTGTTGAGGACAAAGGACACGAAGTGGGCGACCAGGTTCAGGTCCCGGGCCTTGACGACCCACTGGTCCGAGTCGGCTTCCGCGGGAGGTTCGGTAGGGGGGAGAAGATGTCTAATTTGGTGAAGTGGAAGCTCAGCACCTCGAACAGGAGCTCGTCGGAGAATTCCACTGGCCTAGACTGAATGCCTAGGATGAGTTGCGACTCCACCTCCAACAGGTTGGAGTACATGTTGCCCACCAGACCGGGGACGGTCTCCACACGGTGGAAGTCCCAAACGAAGGGAAGCAAGCCCTGCAGGGCGAACAGCTGCTCCACCTTCGGTAGCAAGTTGAAATTAGCTGGCCTGCCGTATAGAACACTCCTCACGGACAGGTGACCATCCACGGGGAGTGTCAACTCTTGGTCGGTGTTAGGGGGGAAACGCCGTCGGCTGCCACCTCCTTAGAGCTGGTCTTCATGCGGTACCACGGCAGCGCCATCCGAACCGACTCCACATCCGATGCTACGTCGTCGGGGATTTCCAGCGGCACCGACGAAGTCCCGAGGAGACACCGTTGCTGGTCCACCATCATCTTGCGGCGCATCTGATGCCACGAACTCTAGGCAAGGGCCTCCACCGATGCCTCACCTTCCGTATCCCCGCCGGTGCATAAGAATCAGAAGTGCCAGAATCTCTCATTCGCTTCGACAGCCACCACTAGAAAATGGCCTCGGTCGAAGAAGGCTCGCAGCCATTGTCCGTAAGCACAAAAAAGATGAACAAACAGGCAGACTCAGCTCGGTCAGGACAAACAAGCTCCCCTACTGGTAAGTTCTTCAGCGTCAATGGCAAAAGGTCGAGCCACTGTTGCATGGCCCCAATAGCCGATCGTCGAACATGGCTCGTAACATTCTTCGTGCAAGGCATCATAATGTTGAAGGAGAGTAGAAGGATGAAGAAAAGTTAAGGGAAAGAGACCAGTAAAGGAGGAAAATAAGAGAAGGAGATGAAAAAATTTCAAACAACTTCACCTCCTATTTATAGTAAAATCCATCACCCGGATTTCGGCTAAACGAGGCGGCAACCAGTTCAAAAACTGGTTTAACGAAAATCAAGAAAGCTGAAACAATTCCTAACAACTGTGAATGGTACGACTGCTATAAGGGAACCGAGAAAGCTACATGGAAACCGAGAAAGATGGACGAAAATTGAAAAAGCTGACTGAAGCACGTGAAGCCTTTCACGTCACCACCCGGTTGCTGGCACCCACAAGGTGGCTGCCGTGCAACCAGCTGGCTGGGAGGTAAAATCAAAGAAAAGTACGACGTGACCATTCACTACGTCGATGGCAGCTTTCGCAAAGCAAGCACATGAAGCCTTTCACGTCACCAACCGGTTGCCAGCACCAACAAGGTGGCTGCCACGCAACCAGCCAGCTGGGAGGTAAAATCAAAGAAAAGTACGACGTGACTATTCATTGCATCAATGATAGCTTTTGCAAAGCAAGCACGTGAAGCATTTCACTTCACCATCCACCTGCCGGCACCCACAAGGTGGCTGCCGCGCAACCAACCGGTTGGGAGACAAAATCGAGGAAAGTACGATGTGACTATTCACTGCATCAACGACAGCTTTCGCAAAGCAAGCACGTGAAGCCTTTCACATCACCACCTGGTTGCCGACACCCACAAGGTGGCTGTTGCACAACCAGCCGGCTGGGAGCTAAAATCAAGGAAAGTACAACACGACGCCGACACCAACGTTCGAACACAGTAGGCAAACACTTTCCACCTCGTCACCCGGCTGCTGGCACCCACAAGGTGGCTATCGTACAACCAGCCGGCTAACACCACTCATGGCATCTCTCGGTTAGGTGACCGAGAGTATAAGCCTGACTATATTTTATAACCAGCGATAGATTCACAAAGTGTGAAATCTCGCATGGCTTACCACTCATGCATGGAGAGTCATTCAAACCTAGGATGTTGGTTTCCTTCCACCAAGGTCATACAACCTTACCTAGGGAGGGGCATTCTATTGACTCCATGCTTAAACGGACGGATCGGGGGACCAACCGGCTCACCGCCGGCATACTGGTACAAAAATGTGACAGCCGGCTCCCCAAAACCCATACTTGAATAGAAGGATCGGGGGACCAGCTGGCCCACCGCCGGCATACCGGTACAAAAATCCAGCAGCCGGCTCCCCAAAACCCCTAACTAAGCCAACATGCTCCCCTTTATGGGCTGGCCAGATGGAACCGGCTGGTATCTGCCTGCCATGTAGCGGCTGCCAGTTAACTACTAGAAAGGTAAGCCGAATCAATTAGAAAGATACGACGAGATTTAACCACTTAAATCTCACAATCAATCAATCACGTCGACAGTGTGATTGAACCGAGATATGCGTCAGGTTTCATCTTTGGATCCCCCCAAAGAAGGAAGGTAACCCATTATAAAAAGAGGGCCTCCCCCTCCCATAGAGGCATGCTTTCACCCCATGGAGAAGACACCGGTTGAAGGTTCTGAAGGAGGAGAGCTACTCGGTGCCCAGACGCCCTCTTGCTGCACTGGAGTGAGGACTTCTGATAACCGCCGATGACTCCCTGTAGGTAAGTCCTTCCTTCCTCGTCATTTTACGTATGATTTAATGACATTTTTCTTAAGCCCCGACCATGCTAGGACTTTCCCATGCAAAGGAAAGATTGGAGGACATGCCCAGATGTCATTCCTTCGAATGCATTTTCAAAGGTACCGGCAGCCTCCCTCCCGACGAGGTAAATCCACCTGGCATGGTCGAGTTCAGCTCGGTCGCAACCCCTTCGTCGGGTCCTTTTACAAGGAAACTTGCAGTTTCCCCACATGTTTTACGGTTTTTGTAATCCATTTTCCGCATATTTTTTCGAGAGGTGTAAGGCTACCCTCCCGATGCCCCAGAAAGGTTTCTGGGATGATGCCACTGGCATGCATCCTTGCCGGTAGCAGTTGTTCGGGCGTATGGACATGTATGACCCGACGGTTCCCGTTTTTTTTGGGAGGTGTAAGTCTACCCTCCCGATGCCCCGGAAAGGTTTCTGGGATGATGCCACTGGCATGCATCCTTGCCAACGGCAGTCATTCGGGCGTATGGACATGTACGACCCGACGGTTCCCATTTTTTCTGGGAGGTGTAAGTCTACCCTCCCGATGCCTCAGAATGGTTTTCGGGATGACGCCACCAGCATGTATCCTTGCTAGTGGCGGCCATTCGGGCATATGAACAAGTACGACTCGACGGTTCTCGTTTCTCTGGGAAGGTGTAAGACAACCTCCCGATGCCCTGGAAGGGTTTTCGAGATGACGCCACCGGCATGCATCCTTGCCGGTGGCGGCTGTTCGGGCATACAGACATGTATGACCCGACGGTTCTCATTTTTTTGGGAGGTGTAAGTCTACCCTCCCGATGCCCCAGAAAAGTTTCCGAGATGATGCCATCGGCATGCATCCCTGCCGGTAGCGGCCGTTTGAGTGTACGGACATGTACGACCCGACGGTTCTCATTTTTCCAGGAGGTGTAAGTCTACCCTCCCGATGCCCCAGAAAGGTTTCTAGGATGACGCCACCGGCATGCATCCTTGCCGGCGGTGGCTGTTGGGGCGTATGAACATATACGACCTGACGGTTCTTATTTCTCCAGAAAGATGTAAGACCACCTCCCGATGCCTCGGAAAGGTTTCAAGGATGACACCGCCGACATGCACCCTTGCCAGCATCGGCCATTCGCGCGTATGAGCATGTACGACCCAATGGTTCCCGATCTCCGGGAGGAGTAAGACTACCCTCCCGATGCCCTGGAAAGGCTTTCGGGATGAGGCCGCCGACATGCATCCTTGCCGGCACCGATCGTCCAAGTGTATGGATATGTACACCCTGACAGTTTCCTCTTACCGAGAGGAGCAAAGCTACCCTCCCGATGCCCCGAAGAGGCTTCTGGGATGAAGCCATCGGCATGCATCCGTGCTGCCCGTGGCCAAGCGGGGAACATGAATTCTTGTCCCTAGGTAAGGAGGGGGAATATTTCATGGAAGTCGGTACCTTTAGCCGGCTGCCTCACTCGACCTTCAGCTCTTCAGCTAAAAGGTCCGTAATGGTGACCACTGTGTCTTTCTTTCTCTCGTTTATCATCGGACCCCTTGCGAATCCTCACATTGGTCGACCCTCACTTACTTTCATTGGAAGAGATAAGACTATTCCTCCTGATGCCCTAGAAAGTCTTCCAGGATGAGGCCATGTGTGGCTGGACTGACTGTCGTTGTTTTCCATTTTTAGAGCCGGAGAGAGGCTGAGATTGCTCGGGCTGTCTGGGGGTGCCTAACACCTTCCCCAACAGTACCCTGAGCCCCATATCTAGTTCTCTCATGTTTCGTATAGCGTTACACAATTTTACATCATTCTCGTGATTTTATTGTTTCAATGGTGGAACGACACTTCCCCATCCTGTTTTCCTTGTTTCTACCCAAAAATAAGGTGGCGACTCCGTTCAATGAGCGATCCACCCCACGTGGTAATGCGCTCACACAATCACCTTTCAATTCTCTGTACCTCGGTCCATCCGCCAGTGGGGTCGGCGGAAACCCATGGGCTTCTGGGTGATAACCGGATGAAAGAGAGGGTACACACCCGGACGGCCGGTGCCGGCGAGGATGTATGCCGGTGGCCTCATCCCGGAAGCCTTTCCAAGGCATCGGTAGGACAGCTTTGCCTCTCCCGATAAAAGGGAACCGTCGGGTGTATATACTCATACACTTGGATGATCGATGCCAGCAAGAATGTATGCCGGTGGCCTCATCCCGGAAGCCTTTCTGGGGCATCAGGAGGACAGCTTTGCCTCTCCCAGTAAAAGGGAACCATCGGGGTGTATATGCTCATACACCCAAATGACCGGTGTCGGCGACGATGCATGCCGACGTCCTCATCTCAGAAACCTTTCCAAGGCATTGGGAGAGCAGTTTTGCTTCCCTTGGGGAAGTTGGTGTAAAATGGATAAAAATTTGAATGTAGATGTGGTAGCCCCCGTAACGGACTTCTGACTAAATAGCCAGAAGTTCGGTAGGTCTACTCGTCGGCCTACCGGGTATTCGAGTCTAGGACCAGATGTTAACCTGGTTTTCACCTCAACCTCTGGGTGTAGAGATTTCTACACCTAGTCTCGAGAGACAGGAGAGGCGGACACCTTCTGGGAGATGACCATCTCTAAGCGGAGATGGTGCGTCTAACGATGGCTAATCGTTTCAAAAGAAAAGGATGGGAAAACTCGATGATGCATTCGTAGAGCACGTAAGACAACGCGAGTTTCCATGAAAAAGACTCGATAAAAAGGATCGTGACGGAACTGATCTCAACCATACTAAGTGGATTCACTTGGCCAAGAGGGAGGTTGCTAGTACCTTCAGAAGTGTATCTGAAGGAATGACACTCGGGCATATCCTCCAACCTTTCCCTTGTCTAGGGAAGGACTAGCATGGTCGAGACTCAAGAAAAACGAAGCTAAATCATACAAATGACGGTGGAGGATAGAGGGACTTACCTGCAGGGAGTCATCGGCGGCATTCAGGAATCCTCGCTCCGGTGCAGAGAGAGGGCGTCGGGGCTCCGAGTAGCTCTTCTCCTTCAGAACCTCCAACCAGTCGTCTGAAGTGCTGCGCGAAGCATTTGAAGAGCGTCTCCAACGTCCGAACCAACGTCTTTCAAGATGGGTGGGAAGCTTGGTCGAATGGGGTAGAAGGTTCATTTTTTATAAGGGATTACCTTCCTTCTTTGGGGGATCCGTGGATGGAAACCCAGCGTATGTCTCGGTTCAATCACATGATCGGCGTGATTGATTGAATGCAAGATTTAAGTGATTAAATCTCATCGTATCTTTCTAATCGATTCGACTTGCCTTTCTAGGTGGCTAGCTGGCAGCCGTTGTGTGATAGTCGGATGCCGGCTGGTTGGGATTGGGGTCCACCAAGAATTTTTTGCTAGTGATTCGAGGGAATAGGCTGTAGCAGATAGCTGAAGATTTGCACCAAGTAGGAGTCTGGCTACCATGTGTTTATCCCAGAGGTCAGATTAGGTGTGTCGACGAACGTACCTACACGTTCGTGGGAGAGTTAGAGGTCGACCACTGCGGTGTTTTACCAGTGTGCTGGTAGTCAGCGGGCTAGCTTTACCCAGCCATCCCATAAGGGCGGAGCATGTCCACTTAGCTGGGGGAATATGGGGTGCCGGCTGTCGAGGTTAGATACGGGAATGCCGGTGGTGGGCCGACTGGCCAACCATTTGGCCCATTTTAGCATGAGTCAACAGGGAGAGAACTGTCAAGGTTGGATACCGGCATGTTGGCAGTGGGCCGGCTAGCCGCCTGATCGGCCCGTTTAAGCATGGGCCAATGGGGAGCCGACTACCGGGGTTGGATACCAGCATGCTGGCGGTAGGCTAGCTAGCTGCCCGATCGGCCTGTTTAAGCATGGGCCAACAAGGAGCCAGCTGCCGGGGTTGGATACCAGCATGCTGGTGGCAAGTGGACAAGTTGAAAGTGCCAACAAGTAAATTAAAGGAATCTTAGAAAAAGTAGTAAACACCACTAGGAGAGACTGGTCTGATAAGCAAGATGATTCTCTTTGGGCATATAGAACAGCTTATAAAATAATATTAGGGACAACTCCATATAAATTAGTATATGGCAAGGCTTGTCATTTACCTGTGGAATTAGAACATAAAGCATTATGGGCACTTAAGCAACTAAACTTACGTATAAAAGCAGCAGGTAGTAATAGACAAGTGCAATTAGTAGAATTAGAGGAATTAAGAAACATGGCCTATGAAAATTCAAAAATAGCTAAAGGAAGGATGAAAACATGGCATGATAAAAGAATTCTACACAGAATATTTGAAAAAGGGAAAGAAGTTTTATTATATAATTCATGACTACACTCTTTTCTAGGAAAATTGAAATCCAAATGGACTGGTCTATCTATTGTTAAATATGTTGATCCGTATAGAGCAGTTGATTTGGAAGATCCGCAAAGTCATGAAATTTTTAAAGTTAATGGTCAAAGATTAAAACATTTTCTAAAATTTTCAAAGAGGAAAGAAGTAGAGTTCGTAGCATTATAAGGAGATTAAAGTAATATATATATAATAATAAGAAAGAAAAAAAATAATATATATATATATAAAAATATACAAAAACCAAAAGAAAAGAATATAATGTTTGTAAAAAGAGTTTAATTCAAACTGCTATTGCATTTTACTTTGAGTTGCTTCGTGGGTTATCTAGTTTACCCACAAAGCTACTTCGAGGGTTATCCTGTTTACCCTCAGACTAGGTCGTAATGTTAAAATATTATAGCAGTAGGTGCTTTGTGGGTTATCTAGTTTACCCACGGAGTAAGTTCAAAGGTTATCCAGTTTACCTTTGAACTGAACCGAAAGAAAAAAAGAAAAAGAAAAGTAAAACATTGTGGGAATAAGCCACAGGTAAGTTCGAGGGTTATCTAGTTTATCGACAAACTTATGCGTGGGTTATTCCCCTCTAAACCAAATACGACTCTATTTACTGAAAATGAAAATTTTTAATCGAAAGGTTTACTGAAATTAAACAAGGTTAATCACTTGAATGAATTTAGAAGGGTTATTTCATAATTCAAATGAGGTTAAAGATAATTACAATTAAGTGAACTTAATGACAGAGATCAAAAATTTTGAATTGCAATCATTTAATATATATGATCGTACCAAGTATGTTTAACAGAAAAAGGAAAGCTTAAATTCTCTAAAATGGTTTAATTTAACAAGTGTTGTGTTAGTCCATCAGAATATGAACTTAAAAAGAAAAATTTCGAAAGGGATTAAAAATATTGCTTGTTTAAATTGAATTATGCAATTACACACAAACTTAACAGAAAACATGCAAAAATTGGAACTATAGACAAAATACAACTATCTAAAAACACATTTCATTAAAAAATTTTAAATATTACAATAAAGGAGAGTTTTCTCCCTAAATGCTGAATTACATCATCATCAAAAGAAAAAATATATATCTATCACTGCTATAGGAATCTGGATTTCAATTCTGCAACTTCTACTTGCAGAGCAGCCAGTTGTTCAATCACAGTATCCACCTTTTCTAATATAGAGACTGATCCTCTCTGTTGGGATGTGGATGGTTCACTATGCAGCTATGGTGTCGGTTGATCCTCTATAGAGAATTGTTTCAGGTCTTTGGTAGTCAACACCCTAGATTTTAACTTCTTTACTACCCAATCTGATAGATCAGAGGAACTTGACACCAACTAGTAGATTAGATCACCATAGAATAATTTCTTTTTGATGCTAGTGATCTTTGAAATGAAAATTCTATACCAGTTCACCTGAATCCTATTTAGTACAGCATAGGTTGCAATCTTTACAAAGATAGACAATTCTACATCATGTTCAAATCTTTGATATATGGTTCTAATCAAGATCAATGCAACCATATGAGACTTTCAATTCATTTGGTTGCACTATTAAACAAGTTAATCTGAGGGTTTATGGCCATACAGTTCTTCATATCCCATTCTGATCAATTTGCCATTAGAAGATTCTAAAAGCTCTATACCCACATCTCTTAATCCTAGGCTCTCAAATATATATTTAGGTGTTAAATATATATTCACATTAGTCACATTGGAAACAAAAATTCCATCTTCCTCATGTAGATTACAGTAAAAGGCAGGAACTAAATTCTCAGCTTTAAAATTATTACCTGACCTGGGGATAATTCTCAATAGCCCCTGAAACTCTAGTAAGTCCTTGATTTCATCAATGAAATCAAAATCCATAGGTCTTTTGAATAGAATGTCGTAACCCCTAATAGTCTGGAATTTATCCCTAGTCTCAGCATCTCTGCAAATCACTGAATTTATGCCTAACTGCTGAGCTTGTTCTGCATGTGTGGGGGAGGATGGAATTGATGCTTCTACAATAGCTGTGTGTGGCTCAATTTGTGGAGAATAGATCACTAAGGCTCTATTTTCTTCTCCACCAAAGCTTGGTTGTTGCTAGGCAGAAATCTCTATCTGCCCTAAATCCAAATCTGCTTGCATTGGACTTGAGGCCAGAGGACTAACAATAGCTCTCTCCTCTTCCTCTCGTCCTTCTTTCTTTTCTTCTTCTTCTTCCCTTTTTGGGTAAGTTGGTTCACACTATAAAAAAGAAAAAAAAAGGGGGGGGGCAACATATAACCACATGCATTTAAAAAGTATAAAAAAAAAAGGAAACCTAAAGCAGACTTGAAGGTAATGTAGCTTAAATGATTACCTAACCCTCCTCTGAAGCAAACTAAATGGCTTCGAGGATGGTTTGATTGACCCCTTCACTATCTTGAAGTTCCAAAAATGGAACTACTGCTCCTTCCTCTTGAATTTAACAAAATCACATTTTAAATTACTAAAAAGGGAGAAATTAAAAAGAAACAAAAACAACAAATATTAAACTTAAAACCCTAAGTATACCTACATCTCTAATTGATGCCCCACTGCTTCAACTTGAGGAACCTC
>JAMKPZ010004097.1:0-18534 GCA_024699675.1 Amphibolis antarctica
GTTTGTGTGAATCGCTATCATAACTCTCTCATGTTAGCTAATTTTGCTATTGGTACCTGGAACAACAATTCTCACGAAGGACGAGGATGTGGACAAAATGGTGGAAGTTGTGGTGGTCGAACAAATTTTAACAACAGAATTCAATGTCAAATTTGCAACAAAATAGGCCACTCTCCAATAAACTACTTCAAACAGCTAGACATACAGAATTTTGCACCTACTAAAACTTTTCCAACTACTAATTATTCAAGTTTTAATGTGAACTATCCATATCGTGGTGATATTGTCATAGAAAATGCTATGTGGTACCTCGATTATGGCGCAACACATCATGTGATGAACGATTCTGCTAATCTTGCTGCTATTGCACCATATGTTGGAAATGATGCATCAGTGGTTGGCAATGGCAATACACTCCCGATAACGCATACTGGCATTGCAACCGTCCCAATTGAGTCTAGTAATGCAATACTTCACAATGTTTTGGTGTTACCTGATATTCAAAAAAATCTTCTATCCATTTATCATTTTTGTAATGACAATGATCTAAATGTGAAGTTTGATAACTATGGTTTTTTTATTAAGGACCGACAAATAGGAGTACCAATATATCAGGGGGAAGCCAAAGATCGTGAGTCACTTTATAGACTAAATGTGTAGCGTGCAGGTAGCAAGTCATTGTTTCAAGCTTATGCTACTGCTATGAAAATGTCCTTGGATATGTGGCATTTTAGACTGGGGCATCCACATTTTCAATGCACTAAATTTATTGTGAATGCCAATAGTTTACCTATGTCTATGAACAATTTAAATTTTTGTAATGCATGTTGCTATGGAAAAACGCACAAACTACCTTTTGAAATTAGTTCAACTACAGTTAATGAACCACTTGCACTTGTGTTCTCAGATTTGTGGGGACTAAGTCTCATTTAGTCACATGAAGGGTATTGTTACTATATTCATTTCATAGTTGTTTTTCAAAATTTACATGGTCGTTTCTCATAACATGTAAATCAGAAGTATTATCTATTTTTATTCATTTCAAAACTCAGATTGAGAAGCAACTAGAAAAGCAAATCAAGATGATATAGACAAACAATGGTGGAGAATATATAACTTTCTCAAAATATCTTGAAGCTAATGGTATTCAATACAAGTTTACATGCCCACACACCCACAAACAAAATGGATGTGCTAAACGAAAGCATCATCATATCATAGATATCGATCTCACACTTTTGGCTCATGCAGGTTTGCCACAACAATTCTGGCCATCTACCTTTTAAACAATAGTATATTTGATCAACAGGATGCTGTCTTCCTCTCTACAAAGCACATGTCCTCTTCAACTATTATTTCATATTAAACTTGATTATTATCTATTAAAGGTTTTTAGATGCAAATGTTACCCCAACTTAAGACCATATTCCAACCACAAATTTAATTATTGATCCACTCCATGTATATTTCTTAGTTATGCATTAAATCATAAGCGGTACATTTGTTTATCCCCACAGTATCAACGAACTTATACCTCTAGAGATGTGTTATTCTCAGAGTCTAATTTTTCTTTAAATCACACACTTCTGCAGCAATCCACATTATCTATATAGGACCACAACACAATTTCCAAGCATCTTCCAATCATTTTACCATGCTCACCAACTACAACAAAACAACAACACTCATCCAACTCCATACAAGAAGAAGATATTCAATACAGTCATCAACAAGATTTGAACTCTATGTCGTCACTTGATATTTTGGCCCAAGAAGAGTCGACTCCAACTGTAGATAACAGACCTGTAACCATAGCTTCCAGAGGTATTTTCAAACCGAATCCTAAATATGCATTGATAGCTACTCGTTCATACTGTACACCTAATTCTATATCACAAGCCTTACAAGATAAGAAATGGAAACATGCTATGCAACAAGAATATGATGCTTTAATGAAAAATAAGACATGGCAGCTTGTACCTCCACCACAAGATGCAAACATAGTTGGGAGTAAATGGATTTTTAAAGTAAAGGAGAAGGTTGATGGTACTATTGATCGATTCAAAACAAGGTTGGTGGTTCAAGGCTTCTCTCAAAAATATGGGGTGGATTATAAGGAAACTTATAGTCCTGTTGTGAAACATGTTACAATTCGATTAATTCTTAGTTATGCCTTCAATAATGGGTGGAACATGCAACAACTAGATGTTTCTAATGCATTTTTGCGTGAAGATATTGAAGAAAATATTTATATGAAACAGCCTGCTGGGTTTGTTGATATAACCTTCCCAAATTATGTTTGCAAACTTCAAATGTCACTCTATGGCCTCAAAACAGGCATCAAGAATGTGGTTCAATCATCTAAGATGTTTTCTACTGCAAATGAGATTCATAGAATCCAAGTGTGATATCTCTTTATTCATCCGCAAAACCACCTCCTCCATATTATATATTTTAATCTATGTGGATAATATAATTCTTACATGTTCAAACTCTAATGAGATTCAAAATGTGATCACTATGTTAAGTAATACTTTTGCAGTGAGAGACTTAGGCAGTTTACACTATTTTTTGGCATAGAGGAGCAAACAGCACATCAGCTGCACTTATCTCAGACTAAATATTTAGTGAATCTTCTCAAACAATTTAAAATGATGGAAGCAAAACCATGTCGGACACCCATGGAAGCATCAACCAAATTGACTGTTGATCAAGGCGACTATTTGACAGATCCAAAGGAATTCAGGACCATGATTGGAGCCTTGTGGTATCTGTGTATTACACCCCCAAATATCTCTTATTCAGTAAACAAAATCTATCAATTTATGGCTAAACCAACAATTGATCATTTAAAGGCTACGAAGAGGGTTTTGAGATACCTCAAGGCTACCATTGATCACAGTCTCTCCTTCACTAAGCACGGTTCAATGGCTGTCAAGATTTTCAGCAACAGTACTACACTAAATGCCTATAGCGATGCTGATTGGGGTGGAGATCCAGGCACTCGTTATTCCCAATCTGGGTACTGTGTGTTCTTTGGTAAGAATCTCATCTCTTGGTGCTCACATGAATAGAAATCTGTATCATTGTCAAGTACCGAAGCTAAATATCAAGCCCTCACACTTACTGCATGTGAGGTCCTATGGCTAAGAATGCTTCTACATGAACTTCACAAATCTACGTCCACTCCTACAATTTGGTGTGACAATATCAATGCTATATACCTCAATGCGAATCTCATACAACATCCTCGCACTAAATACATTGATATCAGCATGCACTTTCTTAGTGATCATGTTTTGAAGAAAGATTTCATCATTTCTTATATTCCTACTCCAGATCAACTTGCAAACTCTTTCACTAAGCCTTTAGGGACATCTACATTTCTAGAATCTTGTCGCAAGCTGACTCTCAAAGCCCTGGCATCTGTTTGAGGAGGGGGGGGGTGTTAGTGCGTGTTTGTGCACGACCTTGTAATATTCTTCCTTTGTAGGTTGTTATGCTCTGCATCATTCATTTGTAACAACCTAGGTGAGGTGGCAGCCACGTGGGTTGTTTGTTGTAACAATCTGTTTCACTAGATGAAGGTTCTAGTTGAAACATCTCTACCTATATATTCTTGTTGTATCTAGTTTTTTAGGTTATCAATAATATTCCACCCTATGGTACACCCAATATCTGAGCTCTATTTCTCTCGTCCCTCTTTCTTCCATCTTCATCTCTGCAATCCGTGAGCTCTTCATTTTTCAAGTCGGGAGATGGAGAAGATTCGAATGGAAACTATCATCGGCCAAGGCATGGCAAGTGTGCTCATCCAAACCTCAAGTTCAATTTCCCTTCATACAATGGTATTGGCAATTTGGAGGAGTGGATTCATATGCTAGAGAAGCTACTGGCATATAACCAAGTGGAGCCAAGGGAATGGGTCACTATTGCTAACATTAATTTGAAGTCTGTAGATCTCTGGTTCAAGGCATATGCCACTAGTAGAGATCGTGCAGACTGGGGGGAGTTTGTGCAGGCCATTACGGCACGATGTTGTTCTAACCCATTGAGGAACTTTGAGGAGCTCTTCAAGCTCCAACAGATGAGTACAATGGATGAATACCTGAATCATTTCGATGCCTTAGCCACAAAGGTGCCAGATCTCTCAGAGGATAGCTTAGTTCAATGCTTTATCGAGGGCTTACATCTAGATTTGAGGGTCACGATGAAATGCTTTCAACCTCCCAACTTGCCAATGGCAATCTCCCTCACACGAATGCATGAATCAAGGGCCTGAGCATCGAATCACAACTACAATGGGGGCCTCACTTACTAGTGATTCAGGGACAGAACACCACAATTGGAACTACAGGATTGACGTTGATCAATAGTGGAGCAAGGAGTGAACCGATTGTACCGGCGTGTGGGGTTCTTTTTATAAACACAGATAATAATTTATCTATTAAGAAATACATAAGAGTTAATGGATTATGTATTTCTGTTTGAAACTTCTTAAAAGTTGATGACCAATTTCGTACCTTATAATTTATTCGAAGGAGTTAAATATTTTAGATATCTTTTATATTTTCTTTTATCTAAAACATCAAGATTTATGGGCAATTTAGACTCTACCCATAAGTGGGTTAATTTTAGTATTGTTTAAGTTTATAAACGATTTAAGCTCTTATTTAGGAACATTTTAATTTTAATTTTATATTAAATTTACAAATAGTTTAAAGCATTTTTCGATATGCATATTTTAGTTTGTTTATATATTTCTTTTAATGCAAGGCTCACAGGTTTGATTTTAACATTAATTCATTTAAACTTTGACTTAGTATCATGGGAAGGGCTAATTTTAGTTTGATTTAATTTGGTTTCATTCATTACAAATTCTAATTTAACGTGGACTTCCAAATATTTAGTTTGATTTGGTTTAGTTTTTAAGAAGTTTCAATTTAGTGTGAAACTTCATAAGTTTCATTTAGGTTGGTTATTATTATTATTATTCAATTTGATTTGAATTTCGATACAGTGTGAAAATTTTATATGTCAAATCAAGTTAGTCCAAATAATTTTATATTTTCTTTTAATTTCAATTTAAGTTTCAATTTAATGCGAAATGATTTAATATAGTTTGACTTAGTTGTTTATTTTTTATTGCACTTAAGTTTGAGATCTAATCATATTTGTTTGTGTAATTTTAATTCCAAATTGGCAAATTTCAATTTAGGGTGAAACTTGACCATTTAATTTCCATATTAATTTGATGAGCTTCAGTTTAATACGAAGCTCTATCATTTTAATTTTCAATTTTATAAGTTTATGTTTCGATTATGAAACTTAACTTTAATTTCGATTTTTCAAATTTTAGTTAATATGAAACTTTATAGTTTCAACTTTAATCTACCGAGTTTCAATTTGAGTGAAACTTAACAAATTTCATTTCCAATTTCACAAGTTTCAATTAATGTGAAAATTTATCATTTTGATTTTAATTTGATAAATTTCGGTTTGATTTAACTTAATAATTTCGATTTTAACTTAATATTTTCTAATTGCATTTTAATTTAATGTGAAACTTAATAATCCTATTTTCAATTTCATAAGTTTTAGTTAATGTGAAACTTTACAATCTTAATTTTAACTTATTAAATTTCAATTTAGGTGAAACCTAATAATTTTATTTTAAATTTAATAAATTTTAGTTAGTATGAAACCTTATAACTAAATTTCCCTTTGACTTAATAAGTTTCAATTAAGGTGAAACTTTATACTTAAATTTTAATTAGAATTTTATAAATTTCAATTAATGCTGAATTTTATGTTTAAATTTAATTTAATATAAGTTTCAATTTCATATGAAACTTATAGAGTTAATTTTACTTTAATTTTTTAAGTTAAGTTCTAATTTCATGAAAATATTGATATGTTTTATGTTTTTTTTTTAAGTTTCAATTCATTGTACGGATTTTCAATTTATAAGCTTTAATTTCACGTGAAACTTATGAATTTAATTTAATTTTAACTTTTTAAGTTAGATTTCAATTTCACGTGAAACCTTGTAAATTTTTAATTTAATGTGAAAATTCATATAATAAGTTTTATTTTTTTTGATAAAACTTATGATATTTTATATTTTTATATTTTCTTTGTCATTGATTTTCATTCGCTTGTATAAATTTCAATTTCACGTGAAATTTAATTTAGAATATTAGTATATTTTTGTTTTACTTTTTAATTAGATTTCAATTTAATTAATGTGAAATTTTATCAATTTTCAATTTATAAGTTTCAATTCCACGTGAAACTTATAAAATTTTAATTTAGGATATTAGTATTTTTTCGTAATTAGGTTTTAATTTAATGTGAAATCTTGTAAATTTTTAATTTAATATGAGAATTTAATGGATAAGTTTTAATTTTGAGTAAAACTTATCATGTTACATCTTTTCATTTTTTTTATATTTTATATGTTTTTCATATAAATTTTAATTTCACGTGAAATTTATCAATATATATTTTTTATTTACTTTAGTTATTAAATTTCAATTTAACATGAATACCATAAATTTTTAATTTAATATGAAAATCTATGATAAGTTTTAATTTAAATCTTTTAGTAAAACTTATCATTTTTTATACGTATTTTTTTATTTTCTTTTCATTTCTTTTTATCATTTTCTTTTTTTTTCTATTTGGGTCAAGATCGCAATTTTTAGCGTTTTATTTTTTTTTCGGCTTGGCCCATGCTCTCTCGCCCTTCTTCACGAGGGGGTTACCTGCGGAGAGAGCATTTCTACTAGGCTTCCTTCTCCTTCGCTCCCCTGTCCTCCTGACAAGGGCGATCCAAGCGATGACGCGGCAATCAACAAATGTGCGACATAGACGAGTGGTGGGGTGGCGAAAATGCGCGACGATCGACAAGGCTCGGCGAGAATGCGCAACGGAAGATCAGCAACGACCGTGAGATGCTTACTGCGTTTTTTTTGTTCGTTTGTTTTTTTCCTAAATCAATCGGTTAGGGTTTTAGCTTCCCGATCTTTATTTTGTTGTTTTCTTGCTCGTTTTCACCAGGTCTAAGATTTCCTCTCTCCATCCGATGCATTTTTTTGACTTTGTTTTTGTTTTGATCCGAGGTTTTTTCCTTCCTCAGGGTTTCGATCTGTATTTTTATTTATTGTTGCAGATCTAGAGTATCTCCTATTTAGCTGACCAGATCTAACCTTTCTTCTTACAAGCTTTGCATATTCCGTCTGGTTTAGGGTTCACATTGCTGTTCCGTTCGTTTGTTTGAGGTTTGTTTTTTTTTGTTCCTCGCCCCTCCAACCTTAGAGTTTGATTTCCCCTCTGTCCTTTCTTTCCCTTTTGTTTTGTTCTTCGATTTTACATGCCACGCTGATATTTTGCCTTCCGACTCTTCTTTCGCAGATCGGGAGCTTTGAGTTGTGTTCGCCAGAGTTCGGGCGGCAACCAGCGGAGATGGTGGCGAATGGCGGGCGATGAGCCAGCAGTGCGGACAGCCGAAGTTGAAGACGAACAGACACGTGGACGACGGAGATGGCGAAGGACACATCGACAGCCATGATGGTGATCCGGAGCAGCAACAATCGGACAACGATGCAACGATGCAGACCAACGGCGTAGACGCGCGAGCTTCTGGAGGTTGAAGATGACGGACGCGTGGACGACTGCGATGGAGATCTCGAGCGGGCTCAATCAGACGGCAGAGCGGCGATTCTAGGTAAGTTTTGTATATTTTTAGATTTCTTTTATATATACTCACTCCTTTCCTTGCACTGGGCTTGGGCCGACTTTTTTATTTCCACTTCTTTTTTATTTCTATCGGCCTGGGCTAGGTTACAAGGCTTGATTTTCTTTTCTTTCTTTTTTCACTCCAATGGGCTGGGTTTTCTTCTCCCCTTTCCTTTTCTCTTTTGAGTGGCGGCTCAACTCCTCCGGTGGTTAGGGTTCTGGAGGGGGGAGGCGGCTAGGGTTCCAGCGATGTTCAATTACCGGTGGTTTTGTTTTTTTTTGCTTTCCTCCCTTCTCTTCCGTTTTCATTTCTCGGCTAGACTGGGGTTGGCTGTTGAGTATGGCTCTAGCGGTCGGCCGACAGGAAGAGTTTTCGACAATCAGTCGACGAGGCCTATCTATTCCGGCTATTTCCACCTTGGGATATTCCCACCGAGGGCTTCAACTTTTTTTTCTCTCCCCGGGGTCTTCCCAGACGGTGGGACGAGATTTTGTCGTCTGATGAGTTTTCTCTTCTCTTTCTGCTTCTGTTTGTTGTTTCTTCTTTTTGTGTTTGTGTCCACTATATTCTCTTCCAATATTTTCATACGACAGGGTTTCCCCTTAGTGTTTGGACGTTGAGGTCTTTTTATTGAAAAGAAAGGGGGATGGAAGACACTCCGCATCCCGGCTTTCCTATTTCTTAGTTTATTTTTTTAGAAAAGAGAGGGGTGGAAGACAGCTCCAGCGATGCCTCCGCATCCCCTCCCTCCCAGTTATCCGCTTTTCTTTTGTTTCTCACCTTTGATGACTTGACTGCGGTGGTCACAGGTGGACGGTGAAGCAAGACAGCAGTGTTGAGGACAGACAAAGAGATTGAGAGCGGACATCTACAATCCGGGGCAATTAAGGGCATCGGAGAGCAACCAGTCCGTCTGTCGGGGGGTAGCTGGTTGGTCGCAGGGGTGCTACAGCAAGGGACCTGGTCGGCGAAGTTGGGGTTGCGCGATGGTCATCGATTTGAAGCAGTTGAGGACGTCCAAGGGGGTCGTGGCCTGCTTTCCTCCCTCGACCCTGTCCAGTATTTATAGACGGAGGTGGCTGATGGTTGGAGGTCGAGCTTGAACATGCAGACGGGCAATCGTGGAGGTCGTGGCTGCGAAAGATTTTCCAATCGACAATGTGCGAAGTTCTGTTGTCCTGTTCCGTCTCTCTCTTTTTTTCATTTTAGCAGATTTGTGCACCATTTTCCCTGTAACTTAGGTGTACATTTTTTTGTAACCTTATATATACACTAGTAAGTGGGTTGGACTGGAATGATTTAATTAAATTTTTTAGCTGATTTATAAATACCTGATCGGATTGGACTGGACTGTAATGTTATTAGTCCATTTTATTTTTTGCTCAATCAAGATTATAAAAAAAAAAAAATCTTAATCTTTTATAGATATAATGCAATGGATTTTAATGGGACGTGAATTTTTTGGGTTTCAACACGGCGGCACCTAGATTACCCGAGGCGTCGACACGTACGAACATGGGAGGAACCAGTTAGGGGGCCCGATTATCCCTGGAGAAGTTGTGCCATCGAGAACTGGGACCGTGCTTTAAGTGCAAGGAGAAATTCCACCATGGCCACATCTGCAAGTTGAAGAAATAGTTTATGCTTCATGGGGGCGGAATCCGATGATGAGCAGGAAGGGGACGAACTAGTGGAGATGGCGGATGTGGGGGCAGGAGAAGGGTCCATGCGAATCACTCTGCGCACGCTGACCAGAGAAGAGCACCCGGACACCATTAGGTTTCAGGGACACTTGGACGAAAAGGCATTGGCGGTGTTGATTGGTCTGGGCAGCACCCACAACTTCGTGAGTGTAGCTTTTGCCATGTAAAAGACTCTACTGGAGGGCACATACGTCGTTCGTCCAAGGAACAACGCCTACGTAAAGCAGAAGCTGAAGGTTAGAACGGGTGTGTACTTCTCCTTCACCTTCAACATCGCCAGGACATGCACCCAACAGGAGAGGCTCAATATCTCTGTCACCCCTGACTTAGGCGTCCTACCCATACAGAACATATATGTACAGCAGCAACAAGTGGAACTCGGAATGCCCTCGTATGCCTGGGCATTTCGAGCCCAACTCCCAGAGGTGGAGCTAGTGCGTCCTCCACAACATTAACACGGTAGAGGACCCTACCTATGACCCCCTCATTGACTCCATTGCGATCAGAACCCTGTACCCACCTCCACGCGCGAATAGTAAGTAATCAAGCAAATTGAATTCGATTTTGGGTTGTGTCTCTATCTTTGCAAATTAGAGAACATACTGAAGAAGGATGGGTTTGAAGAAGGCCTCCCCCAACATGTTGTGGCAGAGTTGGAGAAGGAGGGAGAGGAGTTGAAGGGGAAAAGAGGAGAGATAATAAGAATCAATTTTAATGTATTCTTAATTATTAAATCAGATGCTTATAAAATTAATTTTCTATAAATGTTATTAAAAGGTATTATCCAAATTAATATGTAGTTCATGGTATTTCTTTTTTTAAAATTCGATGAAAAGAGGGCATAATACCTAAGATGTGAGTGTGGTACGTAGATCACCACTTGGGACGTACGTCACTTTAATAATACAAGGCAATGGCAGATATATTCTGTGTGCCACTAACATTGCTCTCCATGTATGATGTATCATCGGCGACGGTCCGTGCATCCAACAATATCTCCACCAACGCTCGCCGGCCGACCTGTTATCATCGAGCACTAGTCGAAAAGACGGAAATCAAATTTAAAATTTGCGATCAATGGAATGTTCCGATCGATCGAGACCTATCCAGAAGCAAAAGGTAGAAGGAAAAGAAGGAATATATGGTGCAGTCATGGAGCTAATTAAGTAGCGGTACTCTTGGGTGGAGGAAGACACTGGTGATGGGAGGTGGTAAGTGGTAATTAATTGTTAAATCTGGCGCTCTTATCCAAACATGCATGCAAACCCCACCTCTCCGGCCTCTCTTTCCGCCGTCTGCGCGCGCGCGCGCATGAAAGTATCTCCACCGACGGAAATAAAGGTTTGAGTGACGAGTGATGGTAGTCACGTACTCGGGTGCATTTCAGCGGAATCGTCGATTCTGGAACCCGTGGGAAATTAAACAGGTTAAAACAAACGATCTTGACGACTAAAATAGCGTCTTAATAGTTAAAATTTTTTTAAAAAATTTAAAAGTCTCGAATTTGTGACTAAACGGAGATGCGAACTTAAGATTCCTGTAACCACTGAGTTATTATTTTAAGACTGTAGCGTAGATCACGTTGTGTGCCACGTACACCATGCTAACCGAGATGTGCCAGACACCAATAAAGTATTCGCATGCATGCCGCATCAGAAAGCACCACGGCGCAATCCCACCGGCTCCACAACTTGCACCCCCGTATATGCTTATATATTTACCAGCTAGCAGGCAGAATATATATATATCTAGAATTATTGAGGGAGAACAAGGTGCTAACGAACCAGACAAAGGCATCGTTTGTTTGGGTGGGAGGTGGATTGAATTTTACGATTTTAAAAAAAATATACGATTTATGATATAAATATAATAATATTGGTTTGGTGCATGAATAATAAAAAACGTAAAAAAGAATTGATAAATAATAATGTAAACGTCATAATACATGGCGGAAAAACGTGATTTTACGGTATGTTAGACAACCTTAATCCCATGCATGTTACGCATTCGGATTAATCGATATATGGATGGCTTGATTGATTACGTTCGTACTTTATTTAACTTTTTCTTATCGAATAGTGATCGAAAGACATTCACAAAAAATTGTATTCACTTTTGTGAATGAAAATTAAAAGAGAGCCACGTCGTCTATGTGTGTGCGTGTGTATATAAGGGCCCGAACGGTTGGTTTTGGGTATAGAGATCGAGAAGAAGCTAGCTAGGGAGGGCAATGGGGTCTGGAATGCAAGCCTTCCGGAAGATTAAGGCCTACGTTCTCATGGTGTTTCTGCAGTTTGGCTTTGCCGGCATGTACACCATCGCCGTCTTCTCCCTCAAACGCGGCATGAACCACTACGTCCTCGTCGTGTACCGAAACGCCTCCGCCATCATCTTCGTAGCCCCTCTCGCCTACTGGTTCGAGAGGTATATATATATA
Source organism: Amphibolis antarctica (assembly GCA_024699675.1). Taxonomy (NCBI): domain Eukaryota; kingdom Viridiplantae; phylum Streptophyta; class Magnoliopsida; order Alismatales; family Cymodoceaceae; genus Amphibolis; species Amphibolis antarctica. The sequence goes on from JAMKPZ010004097.1 coordinate 11,882, forward strand.
CATGCATATATGGATGGATTAACTGATCGATGCTTGAGTGTCCAGCCCTTACCGTTTGATATGCATATCCACTAGCAAGTGATCGATGTGTGTATGTACGTAGCAAGTGGACTTTGAGATGGGAGGTCCGAAATAATTTAATTAATTAATTGCATATATGGAGCAGTGCTTAAGCGTGTATATATATATATGGATATGCTTTTCGTTTTCGATTTGTTCATTATACATTAATGCCTACTGATCATTTCTATCTCTTGTGTCTTCGTGCCTGCTTACTTAACCCTGAACAGGAAAGTGAGGCCGAGGATGACAGCAAAAACTTTTCTAAAGATAATCCTGCTTGCACTATTGGAGTAAGACATGTATACTTGTCCCAAGATATATATATAAATGCATGCAGCTTAGATAAATTGAACCTTCTTCCAATCCATTTGGATTAACGACTTGTGCTCCTGCCTCTGTAGGCCTGTGCTTGATCAGAACCTCTACTACACGGGTGCCAAGATGACATCTGCAAGCTATTCCACGGCCTTGTTCAACGTGCTTCCAGCAGTAACCTTTCTAATGGCAATCGTCCTCAGGTAATTTTTGAGCTTTTATATCTATCTATCTCTGTACGTAATAAAAAACCAAAACACATATTTACGGCCGGACTTGTAAACCAGGATTGAGAAGATAAGAATCAAAAGCATATACACGCAAGCGAAGATGATGGGCACACTGGTAACAGTGGCAGGCGCAATCGTCATGATAATGTACCAAGGACCAAACCTGGCGTTTCCGTGGGCCAAGGGCACCGCCACCCACACCGAAGAAGCTGGCCCGGATGGAGAGCAGTTCATCAAGGGCACAGTGGTTTTGATTTGCGCTTGCTGCTCTTGGTCTGCCTTCTTCATTCTGCAGGTAATTATTTTTTCCTTAGGTGTTTAACTAATTAATCTTGAGATCATGCATGTCTCATATTCTTTGGTCCAGCCTGGTTTAATTGGTTCAGATTATAGAATATCTACACATGCAAAATAAAGAAAGATTATGCACAATGATCAAGATTATATATGGGTTCTGCGATATTCCTAGCTGATTATCTTTGTCAGCCAGCTAGTTGAGATCAATTATAGATATTTGAATATATAATGTTAAAATTTCATCTCAAAATCAATCAGAAGAATTCTTTTATATATTAAGTTTAATTTATTCTTACTACATTTATCTATATAAGACTATTTTAACATTCATCCTCACTTGTGACTTTTTTTTGATTTTTTTTTATGCTTACAAGTATTTATAGGTGAATGTGTATAAATTGGCTCCAATACAATATTAAAATTTTATCTCAAAATTAACCAATTAGTAATGAGTGGAAGAGTTTTTTTATATATTAAATTTAGCTCATTCCCTGTATTTATCTTGTGAAACTATTTTAACGTATAAAAGCAAAAACATATAATCCAAATCATAATCTTATAATCTGAAAATAAAAGTAAATTATAAAGTTTATCACAATTGATCATGCATGCATGTTACCCTTATATATGTATAACCTAAATATAAGTGGTGTTGATCGATGTCACGTTAACGGTCATGATTCTCCGTGATATGTGCGCATGCAGTCCAACACGCTGTTGTCTTACCCTGCGGAGCTGTCGTTGACGGCATGGATATGTCTGATGGGCACGGTTGAGAGCGCGGCCGTCGCCTTGGTGATGGAGAGAGGAACTCAGATATGGGCCATCGGCTGGGACATGAGACTTTTCACTGCAGTTTACTCTGTAAGTTACGAACAGAAAAAAAATCGAAACAACTGCAGTATATATATGTATGCTCCTTCAGATACATGTGGAAGTTGTCATCCATCTTCCCCAAGTGTACAATACTACGTAATAAGCTTGATATATTAATTGTTTCATAAATGCATAATGCAGGGCGTGATGTGCTCCGGAATCGCTTACTATGTGCAAGGTGTGGTCATGAAGGAGAGAGGGCCCGTGTTTGTCACAGCATTCAACCCACTCTGCATGATCATAGTTGCATTCCTGGGATCCTTGTTTCTGAAGGAGCAAATCAGCTTAGGAAAGTAAGGCATCATTCACTTCTCTTTACTTTTAATTTGTAAAAGTATTCTTATTTTCATTCTTCAATCTACTTCAAATTCCATTATCAACATCACTTTTTTCCAAAAGTAAAAAAGTAAGGTTGATGAATGATTCTTAAGTCTTTGTAGTGTATCGTATGTACGTTCACCACTAGCTAGCTTGGTACGATTCCTAAGTCTTTCCAATCGTCTCTTCGCAACTACATATATATATACACGTATGCATGCATCGATCATTGTTGGATCAACGTAATGTAATTTGTGTAGGGCCATTGGAGCATTGGTCATCGTCATTGGTCTTTACTCGCTGATATGGGGCAAGAGTAAAGACTACGAGGTGGAGAAGGCAGCGGCGCAACAGGACGAAAGCAAGGGGGGCAAGCTTGAGTTGCCGGTTTCAGTGAGTGGCCCCGAGGATTCCAGCAAGGAGAAGCTTCCAGCGAAGAATTGAACTATCGTTGACAGATGAACGTTCATCTGAGCCACGGATGCGTCTTCCTAATAAATCCGAGAAGCAGTGGTCGTAACGTCGATCCACTTGCCGGCGAGTTGCGTGCCTTAATTAGTGCGTAATTAATTTTGCATCTATCTATTCATGACGAGTAATGTATCCACCGCATGATTTTCCCGAAATAAAGCATTTTTGGCAAAAGCGTGCATGTTAACGTTTTGTTTGGTGAAATTAAAAGTTAGGTAAGTCTAGAGTCTACGTTTTCTTAATCTAAACGACTTTTAAGGTAAAAAAACTCTTTTTACAAATCTCATTTTTAAACGATGTCTAAACTTAATTATCCGAAATTTAGAAATTCAACAACCAGCTTTTTATGACACAATCATTAAAGTGATATTTTAATAAGTAAATTTTTTTATTAATTTTATAACTTTGAATTTAAAGTTTTACAAACGTAATTAATAATTTTTTTATACTTTGAATTAGTGCGTAATTAATTTTTTTTATTAATAATTTTTTTATATGTTTGCCTACAACCGACAAATTAATCAAAGAGACGAGACGCCCACATTCTGCTTACCACCGGTTGTGAAGTTTTGAAATGGGTTTCTTTTGAGAATCAAGGAATCTGACGCGTTGTGTTGTCTTTATTAAAGTCTTCGTTTATAAATGAGAAGTTTTAGTTTTTTTAAAAAAAACTTTATCTCTTTGATTTATTATATAACTTTAGAGAAGGTCGGTGTAAATCGAAAACTTTGGAAAACAAATTTAGATTTTCAAGTATTTATACATTTTGGAATATTTAAACAAAATTTAATTTTTTTCATTAATACAAGAATAAATTTTTTTTTTTACATTTTCTATCCGATAAGTCAAGAAAATTTTTATAGTTATCAGAAATTTTATCACGACACACTTTCTAGACCTTTTTCGTTTTACCTAACTTCTCTCGATCATTGTTAAACTCATGTTACTAAACAAAGGCTTTAGGAATTTTAATCATCCATTAAAGAAGTTGTTAATCCACAAGGATCTTGCATGAACATAAGCTGTACGTTCTTCAACACCTCATTTTTTTGAAAAGGAGTTGTTTTTGATAAGTACTACTTTAAGATAATTTCATAGTACAAGTAAAGTTTTGAACTAAGACTATAAATTTTAATAAGAAATTTTTTAATCACTGAAATATTACTTTAACTGTTTTGAAAGGTCAATATTTTTCTCTAAGTTACTTGAACTTTCTAACAAGCCTTAACGAGTCTATTTAATTGGTACAGAATTTTAATTCTAATTCTACGTAAATCTTTATCTATCGTTGTTATCATATAAATTTTTATATATAAATCTTTATCACATAATTTACTATATATTTTCAATACTATTTATTTTACTATTCTTAATTTTAATTTTTTTATAAATATTAAAATTAATTTTATAATAAATAAAATAAAAAAACACGCGCCTGTGACGGTGCAGCAGTTCACGCACACATTTGTCCTGTGGTGAAAGACGATAAAGAAAAGGGAGAGAAAGAGGGAACTTGGGGAACAAGAAAGGGCTCGGTGCGGAGACGAAGAGTAGTCACCCGCATTTATTTACACGTTATTTATTATACATTTTTATTTTTTATTATACATCATAATTTTTACTAAATAATTTTAATATTTTACAAAAAATTATATTAAAATATTTACATCATAAATTATATAATTTTTTAAAAATATAAATTTTATCTTATCTAATTTTACTTCTTAAACAAACGTGATTTATCCAACAAAACTGCTACAGAAACTACCAACCAATCAAAACAAGATTTAACGAAATAAAAACAGAATTACTGGGTTGGGCTCACTGTGACTGGACTGGACCAGTTTTCATTTTAGATCATATACGAGACATGGTTTTCATTTCATGTTCTACATTTTAGATATTTCTATAACAAACAAATAAATAAAAATATTATGCATAAATTTGTAAAGAAAATTTTCAAGCCAATGTATGGCAATCAAATTCCGACAAATTCATTTTGCAATTCTCAGATAACCATGCACGAGGCTGCATCTTATACATTGCATGTCAAGTCTTCGTTCAACAATTCACTTGTGAGATTTGTTCTAATCTTTTCATATATTGCACTTTATAATCATTTTAACCACGAGTTTTCAACCTTCAAAGTAACTCTAATATTATGTCATCATTCCGTAGTCTCTCCTTTAGAGTCAACTTCAATTGACTTTTAAAATTACTTTCAACGTAATTATTATTTTACAAATTTTAATATATAAATTTTCATTACCTTGATTACCATGTAAATTAAACTTTAGGTGCTTTTGAAAATAACTTTTTTTAGTTTGTCAAGTTTTTCTAACAATAAGTCATTTATAGTGATAGATCCAATTCTCTTTTATGACAAGCATAAGATTCGTTACTATAAGTATTGACGGATTAAAAGATTTATCAGTATAGACCATTTATAGTGATAAATCCAACTCTATTTTATAATGAACAAATTATTTGTGCAAATCGGATTCTACTAGAATTTGGGTGAAAAAAAAAAGGTAAGGAAACGTTTTAAAAAAAAGTCATATTTATACAACATAAAAAATAAAGAAAAAATATAATCATATAAAAACCTAACATTCCATCACATTCTCACCTCCCCCCTCAGAATCATCCATAATCCCTAGCCCCGCAACACCAATCCCAAACCTCCCGATGCTCACCGTACTCAACGAACCCTCTCTGTTCTCCACGTACTCAACGAACCCTCTCTGTTCTCCATGCGACTCATACCTCCCAACGCTCACCGTTCTCCATGAACCCTCGCTAATCTCCGTGCGACCCGACCCTCCCGACGCTTGTCGTTCTTTGCGAACCCTAGCCGATCTCCGCGCCTAGGCATCTACGAAGCCTCACGACCCTTGCTGATCTCCAGGCGTTCGCGAAGCCTCACAACCCTTGCCGATCTCTAAGTGACCTCGCCAATCTCCGCGTGAGCTTGTGATATCCACGCGAGCAAGCGTCCGTGAACCCTCATGACCCTCGCCGATCACTGTGCGACCTCACGATCTCCAAGCCTCCGTGAACCCTCCGGATGGCACAGAAGAGGAACTAGCCTTTTGTAACTTCTGTAATGTTGATTTTTCTTGTAAAACGTCTGGCGATACAGGTCATTTAACTAAGCATATTAGTACATGTGAAAATAGAAATAAGGATAAAATAATTCAAACCCAACTTTCTTTTACTCCTGAGGGTAGTATTAGTTCATGGACTTATGATTCTGAAAGGGTTAGGGACTTGCATGTTAGATTTATTTGTTTAGAAGATTTACTAATAAATTTTGGAGGAAATAAACATTTTGATAATTATATTAGTAAAGCATATTGTCTAAAATATAAACGTGTATCTAGAAATACTATTAGGTCAAATATTATGATTTCATTTAATAAGCTTAGATTAGATTTATTAATGTTATGAGTACAATAATAACATGTATAGCATGTACTTCAGATATTTGGTCAGGTAGAAATAATGATGAGTACATAGTTGTAACTATACATTATATTGATCAAAATTGGACTTTATAAAAAAGATTAATAGAATTTAGAAAAATTCAACATCCACATACTGCTGAAACAATTTTTGCAAACATTATGGAAATTTTTGATTTATATGGAATTAGAAATAAAATAGGTAGTATAACTTTTGATAATACAGTTAATAATACTGCAACAATACCAATGTTTAAAATTAGAATAAGTCCACCAAATGGTTTTAAATTATTTTACCAAATATGTATGTGTCACATAATTAATCTTATTGTACAATGAGGTGTAAAAGAAATTAAAATTTATATTTAACTTATTAGGGATGTTGTAAGTTTTATAACTAGTTCAGGAAAGTGACAGCAACAATTTGATAAAACATGTGATACTTTTGAAATACCGCATAAAAAATTCCCTTTAAATGTTCAACATAGGTGGAATTCATTATATTTAATGTTAGAAAGTGTATTACCATATGAAATTCCAATAATGTCTTTGTATAATCGTCATCATTGTGATGATTATCAAAAATAATTAACTGAGAATGATTTTAAAATTGTAAAAT
>JAMKPZ010004098.1:0-12755 GCA_024699675.1 Amphibolis antarctica
TTACAATATTACAAAAAATGATAAACTTTTTTTGCCCTTTAAGCCTTCGATGTAAATAATTATTTTTTATAGTGTTATAAAAATTCCTACAATGTTATGTTAAATTTATTACCAACGTTAATAATATTTTTAAAAAAATATCTTAAATTTTTTGAAGAATGTTTTATTATTTTTTACAACAAAAAAATTACAGTATTAAAAATTATACATTTTTTAGCATTTTATTACAACTAAACTAATATTTTTTATAATATTATAATATTTTTATGTTTTAATTAAAAAAAAATTACCGTAGAGAGTTATTTATGTGCGATAAATTATTATAGAGAATCAAAATCATATAATGTCTAGAGTTAAATTCCTTTTTACCAAAGATTTTAGACTTATCTAATTTATTAATTTTGTCAAATAACGAAATATCTATAAATAAAATTTTAATCTTAAATTTAAAATTAAGCAGAATTATTTTAAAATAATAATTATAAATAAAAAAATTATGACGTACCATCCCTCCTCCTCTTCTTCTTGCAGAACACGAAAACGAATGCAAAGAACACCAACAGCACCGCCCCTCCTGCGACAAGCCCCACCACGAGGCCTGTTGAGGTTGAGCTCGAACCTCCATTATCCGAACCTTGTGTACTGTTGGACGGCGGCGGCGGCGGAGGCGATCCACTCTCTCCCCCAGGGCTCGGAGGAGGAGGTGGGGAAGGAAGCGACTGCGAAGAAGGAGGAGGGGCGGAGGATATAGCTGGTGGCGGTGCGGATGGCGGAGTCGACGGTGGAGTGACGGGGGTGGGAGGAGGCGGCGGTGCGGATGGTGGAGTCGACGGTGGAGTGACAGTGGTGGGAGGAGGCGGCGGTGCGGATGGTGGGGTCGACGGTGGTGTGACAGTGGTGTTAGGAGGCGGCGGTGCGGATGGTGGAGTCGACGGTGGAGTGGCAGTAGTGGGAGGAGGCGGCGGTGCGGATGGTGGAGACGCTGGTGGAATGACGGCAGGAGGCGGCGGGGCGGATTCGGAGGTGGTGGGAGGCGGCGGTGCGGATGGTGGAGACGCTGGTGGAATGACGGCAGGAGGCGGCGGGGGGGATTCGGAGGTGGTGGGAGGCGGCGTCGGCGGCGGGGCCGACGTGGGGCTCGACGCCATTGGAAGAAGAGGAAGGGCCTGGTGGTGGTTGGTTGATTGCCTGCAAATGAACGAATGATCAGTGGAATTTAACGTCCAAGTACGCGTTGATTTGTTCCTCCAAATCCAGAGTAGGAGGGATGGGATAGACTTCTGGACTTCGGAACGCGGGAGCACGATCAAACATTAGAAAGATGATATTAATATTTGAAAAGTTTTTTTAATGAATTTACGTTCTAAAATTTAAAATTTCACAGTAAAATTATTTTTAAAATAATAATTTCGTTTGCGTGGTACGTTCAAATAATGGTCCTGTTGCGTGGTACGTTCAAAATTCCGGTTGGCGAGCGTTGACCACATGTTACTTTTTTTAACATTATTTTTTAAAGAGATGGTAAATTAAATAAAATTATGATATCATTTGAAATTAATTTTAGTTAAGTTTTAAAATATTTTTAATATCATTATTATTATATAATTTTTTATCATCTTAATTATTATATAGATTTAATTTTATTCATAAAACTAACTCTAACTTTTAACTCATCGTAACTTTCAAAATTAATAAAAATTAACCTCAAACGAAACTTACAATTACGTAATCACGAGAAGTTATATAGTTTTTCTGGTTTAAAATAAATAAAATATTGAAAAATCAAATGAACTAGATTAAAAGATAACAATAAACTTTCTACTCTTTCTAACTACGCATTTGCAAGGTTGAGGACTACGTCATTATCGTTAATATTGTTTGATGCATCTTTTTATAATTAATGGCAGAATACAAGAATGAATTAAGGTTAAGAAACTTTCTAAGCTTTTTAATTAAATGTTGACATCTAACTCTGTCAATGGTAATTTTAGTATTATAAAAAGGGAAACTTGTATTCCAAGATTACAGCATTGCTTCACACTAGAATAAAGTAGCTTTCCCATTTATAGGTCAAAAATGGGCAAATAAATAATAAACAGATTTAATTACTTAATTTCAACACAGTGGATAAATATCAACTACAAATGTTTATCATTATTTTGATAATAACAAAAGTATAACATCTAACACCTCAGTTTTTTTGTCAATTAAATAGACTTGTCAATAGATCATGTTAGCACAGCACGAAAATTTTTCGTACCGTGGGTTGTGCTTGGGTCAGACCCCTAGGTCGTCGTGTCGTACCGGCATAACACGAATTCCAGCATAAAATAGGCCCAGCACGAGACTACCAAGTGGGTCACAGACTCGTAGGAGGGGAGAGTTGGGGAGGGCCAGAGGGGAACATCGGTCACTGGGTTGCGGGAGGGGGGGGGGGGACTCGGTTGCTGGGTCATGCGGCCAGTGGGGTGAACAATTGCGTGCGCGAGAGGGAGGGAGTTGAATGGGTCGTGTGGCCAGTAGGTGGGATGGGCCGTCGAGTCATGCGATCGGCGGGGTGAACGGTCGTGTGTGTCGGTGCATTGAGAGGGCTCAATGGGTCGTGTCACCGACGGGGGGATAGGCCGTCGGGTTGTGTGGCCGACTAGGTGAACGATCGTGTGTATGGGAGGAGGTAAAACGGGTCGTGTGACTGGCGGGGGGACTGGCTGCCAGGTCATTTGGCCAACAGTCGAGATGAACGATTACGTGTGTCGATGCGCAGGAGGGGGCTGAATAAGTCGTGTCACCGATGGGGGGATGGGCCACCAGGTTGTGCAGCTGGCAGGGTGAACAGTTGTGTGGCTGGCAGGAGGATTGGTCGACAGGTAATTGGGCCGGCTGTCGAGTGTCCCAGGAAGAATCATATTGGTTAAACTCGTGCTATTGACCAACATGAATAGTGTTTTTTTGTACTACGGACTGTGCCTGAGCTAGCCTATTAGTGGTGTCGACACGATACGATTGACAAGTTTACAATTAAAAGTACAAGATAATTAAAAAAAATTCAATTCTATTATTAGCAAAATCGAGAAAGTCAAAATAAAAAATATATTATAAAAATAACTTTTAGAAACAAAGAGATAACAACAAAGGTAATAAAATTTAATTTCAAATAAAGCCAGAATTAATAATAGTGGTCAATTTTAATTTCTTCCATATTCTCAACCATTTTCCTCCATTTAGCTAAGTTGGAAAAATCACGTACGTTAGGAGTATTCTCATTAAATTGAGAAATATGATTTACTAGCAAATTTATCTGCTGATGATCTTGCGGATATTATATATATATATATACTTCCCTAATTTTATTAATTTCAATCCTTACAATAGAATTTTCTAAAAATAAAGAAGACAGATCAGAGGTTTTGGGTGTATATATATCAAATTGATTGTCGTAGAAGAATTTTTAAAAGAAGATTATTTTCGTTCATACAAATAAATCAAAAAAAAATCATAATGAAAGTAATTTAGGCAACAGATTTGAGACCACTTTCAATGAATTCTTCAAAGCACTTTCAACATCATTATTACTGCATAAACTTCAATGTATATATTTCTATCACCTTAATTACTATATAATTTCAACTCCGTTCACAAATCTAACTTCAACTTCTAGAGTTAGATAACTTTTTATTATATTTCAATTTTGATTTTATTACCTTCTTCTCTTACCAATTTTGTTTTTCAAAAGAATATCATCACTTTGATAATTAATGATTATTTTAATTAACGTATGAAAATAATTTTATATTTTTAAAAATCAGAAAATTCACTTTTTTCCATTCAATGTTTTTAATTCATATGTTGGTTGACACAGTCAAATGTCCCTTTTGAATATAATGAAAGAAAGCAAATTCAACGTAGAAAGTTACTTGTTATTTTATTTGGTAATTATTATATTAAGATAATTCTACGAAGTTTTGAACATGGTTAACAAGAAATCTTTTAACCACCATAATATCGTCATAGAAAGTTAGTTACAAAATCTAATAATTGTACATGGTTTTACCCGCGTAATGCAATTATTGCTCTTTATTGAAATTCATGTTTGAATCGAAGAAGTTACAATACTAACTAAAAATTACTTGTATACTTTTATTCCTTAATTTTTTGAAATGATTATTAAAGCATCGTAAAAGTAGGATACATGGGTTCATTTGTGTGGACGTTTAGGTGAAGTGAGTTTCATAAAATATATAATTTATAATAAAAATGTAATGATTGTATTTTTTAAAAAAAGTAATAAATAAAAAATAAAAGTTTTGTCATTACAGCAACAGAAATCCTTTCTCCTTCTGTGGAAGTTCCACTTGAGTTAGAGAAAATTCTGTCCATCCTAATATTTATTAGAGGAAATTTTACTTGAGTTAGATGAAATTTCATCTGTCATGTGTATCCACTAAGGGAAGTTCTATTTGAGCTAGAGAAAAATCTATTTATTTCAATATCTACTAGAAAAAATTTCATTCAAGTTAGAGAAAATTCTATCTGTCGTGTGCAAGATAAGAGAAAGTTCCACCAGAGCTGTAGCGTGAATGAGGTTTCAACCACGACGTGAGGGTTTTTCCTTGTATTTTTTTTCAAAAAAAAGTAAAATCAAATGAATAATAAAAAATGTAAAAATTATTTGATAAACATATATAAAATGTAATTACATATGAAAATGCATGGATAAATACAGTCCATATAAATACGACGTCGCAGGTATTGCAACGAAAAAAAAAGACGTAAAAAACTATTATAAAAAAAAAATTAGAATCAAAGTCGTTAACTACGAAAAAGTCAAAGATTTTGAAAAAAGCGTAACAAAAGGGTCTGATCCACATGCACGATTTCAGACTCGTTGGATTGCATCTGATCCAGCAGTACGCGTGGACGAGTCAATTGAAAACCGTTCATGATTGGTGGCGTGCTGCATCGGTAAACCGCGGATGGGAACGGTGATCTTTTAAGCCCACGTTTAATTTGCGGTGTTCTGGATCGGCAAAAAAGACTTAAGAGAAGTTGCAAAATGCATAATCTTACTTTCTCATTTTAAAAGTGAAAAAAATAATTTTTAGATAAATAATTTTAAGATGAAAAGAAGTGAAAAAGTGATTTTAATAATGAAATGAATGAATTAAAAAATGTAAATGTTATCGTGAAAATATAAGTACTTTTAGAAGTTTGAAATAGAGGAGAGTGAATGATACCTAAGTTTGCTTCGATTACAATGAATTTAAATTATATTGGTATTTATTTTATAATTTAATTATAGTGTAAAACATAATTATTTAAAATATAAGAATGTGATTAGAGAATATGATAAAAAAATTATAAAAAATATATTGAAAAACTCTCACATCATCGTGATATTGAGAGTGATTTTAGAAATAGCAAAGAGCAAATACTTTAAAAGTTTCAATGTTAGTTTTGCATAAATTTTTAGATGACATTGTTATTTTATAAATTTTAAAAAATAAAATTTTATCGTATAATTTACTATACAGTTTTAATATCATTTGTTTTATCACTATCAATTCTAACTCTGCGTAATTATTGAAACCGATTCTATGATAAGTGAAATCTAAAACAAATACACCTTTAATCCATTGATGCATGTGAATTTTGTTTAATTATTATTTTAGTAGGTCAAACTTCGAAATACATTACTTAATTTGGTGTCTGGTTTTTTTTAATAGAAAATTCCTAATTTATTTATGGGGCGGTGGTCAGCAAAATTATAAGCAACACCACAAGAAACATTAGACCAAAATCTTGTGTATAAAGTTACAAGAAGAGAATTTAAAAGCTGAAAAGGCATATCCCAATAAAACAGAAGCTGGACCAAACCAAAAAAGCCGACAGAGGTGTTTGATTGCTTGTAGGAGCATGTTTGAGTCCACTTCAATCAATAAGTTCAGAAAACTAATGTTAAGCTCCTTTCAAAGGTGAAGACCATCAAAAGGCGCCATGGTCTCCACCTGAAGAACATCGGAGACCGTACAGGAGGAGGAGAAAGCTGGTTAATTAGTTTAGTATTTGCACACTTTATACTTTTATATATGTTTGATCGCATGTCACTTGGTTTTTAGAAAAGCCAAAATGGAAGGCATTTATGCACTAGTTAAAAAACTTGAAAGTGACTTCTTGCTGTCAAAATCGAAAGACAAAACATTACTAGTCCTACAGAAATCTTCTTTACTAGCTCCTGATTTCTTGTAGCTTTACATAGGCTCCTTGTTGGGAGAAGTTGGAATAAACAGAGAGAGAGAGACACACACACACAAAGGAATGGAAAGTTAGGTTCCCGAAAGTTAGCATACAAGTTCCTCTATGCCACATTGCCTTTGCTTGCACCGTCGGATCGATTGCCTGACATGCTAGTTTCCTTGACTCCGATCACTGCCTCCACCACCTAATGAACCTTGAAGGCCAAGTACACCATCATCTCCTGCGTGAAGCCTGTAGGACTGTGCGGACACCCTTGTTCGAGTCACATCGTGACACCCTATGTTGCCGAGCAGGCTAACTCCACCACTCGAGATGTCGTCCTCCCCAGCTTCAGCCATCAACACCACCATCCACCGATATTCAAGACCTCCTCCTCCTTTGTGCGAAGCTTGTTAGAAAATATGTCTACAGTGTTTGCTATGTTTCTGGTTCTGTTTCTTCTTGTGTGTGTGCCACATGAAAGGTGTTATGTTGTTAAGGTGATGTTTCTGTTTAGTTGTAAATATTGTTAATGGTGTTTTTAATGTTTGTTGGGATGTGTGTATATATATACTCTTTTCAATGCAATGAGAGAATAATGAGGGGTTTCTTCTTCAACTGCAAACCCTAGTCCTTTTTATCTTTTCTGTCTGGTTAGCTTCGTCTTCCCGGATCATGTTCTTCAATTTCATAGTAGGTGTTGTCTGGTATCAGAGGGAGAGAATGCCGATGGATCGTTCACTTGGTGGTGGTTGCTGTTGTGTCGTCGATTGAAAGTTGGAAAGTCATGTTATTCACTATGAGGTAAAAAGAAATGTCCTCAGCAACAAGCTTTTGAGTAACCTTCAAGATCTACAACGAACCTTGCTCAGAAGCATTGTAGCCCACACTTCACGTCGCTCACCGTGCCGTCCACCAGACGAAACTTCAACCATCGGTCGCACAGGCATCTCATTCAACATGGCACCATCGGTCGCGCGTGAGAGAAGAAGGAAAGGAAAGAAAAAAAAATCCCATGGAAGAGTGCAGTGGTGGGAGAAAAAGATGTGGGTCAGCTCTCCCTCCGAAACCCTTTCTTTTACTTGTAAAATGGTTGCTGCAATTCTCCAAATTTTTGCATTTCATAAAAAAATGATAGTAATAATCATGTAACATTTGACATAATCAAAGAAATGAGAAAATTGAGCTCTTCAATTATTTTTTTTTTATTATTGTCTTTTAAAAATAACAATGAAATTTTATATTTTAATTGATCAATTTGTGTTTCCCATTTTAAACATTAATTTGATCTTTTTTAGCATTTTTGTACTTGTACTCTAAAAATTCAAATTAATTAATAAATCTAATTAAGTGCATACAATTAGGTTTAATTTAAGTGCAATTCATGTGTTTTAACCTATAAAAGTATACATTGTTCCTATCAAACTTGATGAAAATAACTTCCTTATTTGGAAGCCCCTTTTTGAACCCATTTTATGGAACCAAAGATTAACATCGCTTATTGATGATTCTATTTGTGCTTCATCTAATGATTCTGTAGATTTTCTTGAATGGTACATGAGGGATCAGACTATTTTGTCTTGGATTAATGCAACCCTGTCCCCTTCAATCATTCCTTACGTCATTGGTGTTATATTAGCTAAGGAAACTTGGCAAAATCTTGTGCAAAGATTTGGTGCTTCTACAATTGCTCACATTATGGCTTTGAGAAGAAAATTCCTTCATATTAAAAAAGGAGAATGTGGTATGCAAGATTATTTGCAAGAAATAAAAGTTATAACAGATCAGTTGGCTAGTTGTGGCCGTAGAGTTAGCAATGAATAAATTGTAATACATATCCTTGATGGTCTACTGCATGCTTATTGTTAGGATCAAATTTAACCATTAGAGGGGGCTGAATAGTGGTTTTTATCTTCTTTAAGAAAATACAGTCCAAATGTAGTGGAAATAAAGAACACAAATAATTTTTAAGGTAATTCACTAAATGACTGCGTCTACCCTCAAGCTTTTTAAGCTTGAGCCTAATATAGTTCACTATTACATGAAATTACAATTGGTGTTTATGGTTCAACACCAAACCAACCAGAAGTTTAAAGTCAAACTCTACAACCAACACAATCAGGAGTTTAAGGTCGAACTCCACAACCAACAAGAGTTTAAAGTTGAACTTCACAACCAACAATACACAAGAGTTTAAAGTCCAACTCTTCAACTCACAAGAGTTTATGGTTAAACTCTCCTACCAATCACTCCAATCACAAGAGCACACCACTTGTGTTTAAGGTAAAACACAAGTAAAACCAACAGTAACAAGAGTTACACCAATTACAACACAATTACATAACAGATCATCACCTTGACCAATGCTTTATGATGAGGACTTTGAGAGCTTTGCACCTTCAAGAGCCTTTACTGGATTTTCAATGAGCTTCATAAGAGAATAGATGAGCGTTGTGTGCTTTAGTGTGTATGTGAGCAAATAGTGTGTAAAAGGAATGCCTAATCACTTGTTAATCACCCCTATTTATAGGCTTTAATTTGGGTGAACAACTAATTTTTCCAATAAAATCATTATAACATTTTCACTAACGGTCATATTTCTGGAACAACAAAAATGATCATTATAACATTTATTATTTTGATCCATGTTCCAAAAGTTACTATCTCAAGGTGTGACAAAATTGTATAACGTTAGGACTCACCGTTACAACAAAAATATGGAAAAGTGGTCTTTTAGGTTCTAGATGAAGGTTCATTATAACAATTTGCATAGGATTGGTTTTAAGTGTTCTTGGAAGAAGGTTCATTATAACGAATCTCCAATTTGTTATAATGATTTTCATAAGTATTTAAACTAGTGTAAAATGGGTAAGCCAAGTGTCTAATAAGTGTATACTCGAAATCCTATGATAAAAGAATTTTTGTGATTTTTTCTATGAATTTTTCCAAAATTTTCTTCTAAGGGCTCATTTGTGTATCTTGGAAATTAAAGAAAAGGAAATTCTAGAAAAGGAAAAGAGAAAAGGAAAAGGTAAAAGAAAGTGAAATTTTAGAAAAAGAAAATTTAGAAGGACTGTTTGTTCATCCAATGAAAAATCCAAAAAATTTACATTTACATTTTACTTATTTGTGCATGCACGAGAAATTAAAGAAAATTTTTATATACATTTCACTCACATGGTTAATAGTTTTAAAAAATAAGTTCAAATATTTAAAATTAAATATTCAATTGTTTAACTGGTATGTCCTTGATGTAAATTAAACAAAGTTGGCACATACATTCATTACAAAAATTTATAAAGTTCTCCCATCATACATTGTTGTTGCAATGTCTTCACGCATTTTATCAACTAGAATCAGAATATTAATATTTTCCCCCAATCTTCATGTATGTTCATGGAAATTTCAAAGTTGAAAATTGGAACAAACATTCCATGCTATTATTTCTATAAAATTTCAATTAGAATCTCAAAGTTGAAAATTAGAATAAACCTTTCATGCCATTTTTGTGGTTTGGGACACATGATAGAGCCATTCCTAACAACTTGAGGAGGGTGTCTTTGCTCCCTCTTTAGTTGCGACAAGTGGAGCGGCTATGGCGAGTGAAGAGCGATTGCAGCGATGGAGTGACTGCGGTAGAGTAGCTATGATAGAGGAGCGATTGTAGTAGAGGAGTAAGTGCGGTGGATGCACAACTGCAAGTTGTGAGTTCGACCATAATTTTTTTGAAAGGGGCGGAATTTTCAAAAGTGGGAGGGGTAAAAATGGGGAAAATCATCATTTTATACCACTGAAATTTTTTAAAAATTTATTATCTGCACAAACAGTTGAAAATCCAGGAAATTTTCCTAATTTTTAGTTTCCTGAATTTCTCGGTATGCACAAACCTCTCCTAAGTGTAAGGCAAGAAGCAAATTCATTATAATGAAATATCCCATCATTATAACGAAATTAAATCATGAAAAATGGCTCACCCATGCAAAAATGTCACCATGGTTTCCATAGGAATTTCTAAGGATACTAAAATTGTTATAACAAAAGGGCTTCCCATCATAATGGTTTTCTAAGGTTTCATTTCCTAAGTGTTCTAGTGGAAATCATTGTAATGGTGGAGGCCATTTCGTTACAACGCTTTTATCTATGTAAACTTATGAAGGTAGGTATTTAATTCTAAGTGAATGATCCTAATAGGGTCTATTTGTGCATACAGAATTAGATGAAAATGAATTGTTAAGAATTTATTTTCCAGTTAGAATTGAATTGAATTCAATGAAGAGGTCTTTGTGCATATCGCAAAATTAAATAGATTTTGAAATTTTAGTGTTTGTGCATATAACAGAATTAGATAGAATTAAATTTATTTTTTATTTTAAAAAATAGTAAAAAGTTTAAATTTTAATTATTAACTTTTTGAGAAATGCAAAAGCTACAAGATGTCCTATAGAAGGGGGCAAGCAGAGAGATTTTGCTTAATTCACAAGGGGGAGGTTAGAATTGAATTCTAAACCGCCCTTTTAAATGAATTTTGTCCAATTCCTTCATGGTAATTTCCTCGAAAAAGATCTGCGCAAACACCTAAATTAGATGAAATTGAATTCCTTCTAATTCAATTCTCCTCAATTCCGTTGACACAAACGTCTCCTAAGTGTAGTGTCTAAGTGTGCACTTATCCTTTCAATGTGTGCTCATAGACGCTCCATGCTTTTGAATCTTTATACTTGAATCTTCATTCTTCATCTTGAGCTTGTAGCTTTGGCCCTTCATATTTTTAGCCCTTCATACTTTGTAAATTAAATCATCATGCATTTTAGTCTTTATGCCCTTTATTTCTTCCTCAATTTGACATCATCAAAACCTATAAAGGATAAGTTCTCAACACTTATCAGCCTTTTGCTGCTTCAGTTCATGCTAGAAGTTGTTGGGAAAAAATGATCGCATGTTGTTCTCCTCCAAACACAGAATGTCGGCTCACAACCCCTGAATGCGGCCCAAACGTATGCGTTCCCTCGGGTTGAATGCTGATGACGAAACTCGAGAACACTCTTTGTCTCACGCTCTCTCTCGTAGTAATATTTGTGGTGGAAAGAAGGAGGAAGAAGAAGGAAGAAGACATAGAATTTACATGGTTCGGCAGAATGGCTTACTCCATGGGGATGCTGATTCTTGTAGCCGCATGGACAGCAACCGACTGCCGGACTTGTAGCCACCTGTGACCCGTCACTGGTCGAACCTGTCCATCAACCGGCTACCATTGGGGTTGACTCGACTACCGGTTCTCTAGGGCTAGCAGTCGCCAGCCTGGTCGGGTCAGACGCCCGCTCCTCTGGACTTTGGCTCCCACCTCTCGTAGCTATACGCCAGTCTATAGACTAAAGGCCGTATACTTACAGCCGTAGACTTAAGCCGTAAACTTAATCCCATATACTTAAGGTTCTCTGCTCCCGCTTCTGTCCTCTGTGCAAACTTGGTTGCCCGATACCCGATTGCTGTCCTGTGAGGCTGGTAGCCGCCTAACTCCTGGTGGAAGCTCGACCCCCTTCACTTCTACAGCCTAACTCATGGGCACCCGGTAGCTCCAATATGGCTGCCACCTCGTGGACCTGGCTGCCGCCAACAATCCAGTGAAAGACCAACTCTACTCCTTTCAGCCCTAACAATCTCCCACTTGGAGACTGTCTTTTGGGTTAAACGCCTAGCAGTCGGTGTCGAAAGCTTTAACATCTACTATCAGCACATATCTCCAAGCTTCACGTTCCATGGAGACCTATGAGACTCATGTAGAGTCTCAACTTCTTCACTATTATCACCTTGGTGAATGTTCAGACTCAAAAGTGAGCATTTTATTGATATTAATTCATGTGTTTTAAAGAGTTTTAGTTGCATTTTGCATTGAATTATAATGATTACAAGGTTAACTATACTTTTGAGCATTATGCACGTTTATTCACTTAAATGATGCATGGTTTAAGTTTTGAGTTGTTAATTATGTTTGTGTTGATTACCTATTGAGAAAGGAATGAATGATTGATAATTAACTCTTTAGGTTGCTAATAAAGAGATTAATCCTCAGAAAAAAAATTGTGATATATGTCTAAGTGCAGAGTTTGTGGGTTAAGCTGTTTACCCTTAGACCATTCTATGAGCGTTAAGGGTTTACCCACGAACTTATGTGAGGGTAAATTGGCTTACCCTCGGACCTATACCCTGTTTGTTCTGTGTAATGAATTTCATTAATATAAAAGTAGTTGCAATTATAGTTAAGATCTAAATGTTATGAATTATTTTTCCTGTAATATAATGCATTTCACGAAAGGTATTTCTTAAGTATTTGTAGGGAAATTCGATAAGTAACTATAGGAAATACGTATCAAGGTAGAATTAAATATTAATTTAGTTGGAGCTTAACTGTGAAGAATGTGGACAGACAGGTTGAAGAAGTGGCTTGCATGGAACGATCACACATGTTCGAATGTGCACCACACCCTTGTTAACTATTGAACTGCCACTCCTCCCATCTATAA
>JAMKPZ010004099.1:0-13396 GCA_024699675.1 Amphibolis antarctica
TCTGTATTTTGCGTTTTACTGATTGATATTGGAATTTATGAAAATTACTAGTTCCTTGTGGATCGACCCGTACTTGCATGTTACCTATAATGGACACCGTGCACTTGCGGAGTTTATAAATTTTAAAACGAACGGGCGTTTATTTTGACAACAACTTAAACCCATACATGAATCAATACAGAAAATGAAAGACAGTGAAATGTTTAATAAATATGAAAAAAATGATTTTAATTAGGTAAACTTAAATGGAAATTAGAATTATCTAGAGGTGAATTCATTAGAAAACATTTCATATACAAAGAAGAATATACAACCATTTGAGGTAATGGAAGAAAATCAATATAATGATTTAACTGCATTTAATCATATGGAGAAGTTAGATGAAATTCAAAGATCTATTGACTTATTTATAAAGAACTCTAATTTATCTGAACAAGATGAAAGTTTCCAGCAAGAACCTATAGATACTTATGCAACATTCACACCAAATTAGTTCTATAGAGCTGTAGAAGCTGAAAATTTTAAGGAAAAAGATCAAATCTTGGAAGGGTATGAATTACTGGATTATTTGGTAAGGGACTGTTCAGTTGGACCATCTGAGGTTATGTACGACCCTATTTCCAAAAATATAGAAGAGTCATCTAAGGTGTTAGCCACCCTTAACTCAGCAGAAGATTTTAATGCTCTTGTAACAGACAATGTATCAAAAGAAGAATCAAAAGGTGTAAGTATAATATTAAGATCTGGTGTCACTTATGAAGGTCCAAAAGAGGATGATAAAGAAGAACAAATTAATGAAAATTTTACAAAGAAAGAGGAAATTAAAGAAAAATCTAGTCCAGAAGACAATGCTGATGCTGAGTTAGAGGATAATACAGAATCTCAAAATAGTAAAGAATCTAAAAACAGTAATGAAATCGAAAAGAAAGATGTTATAAATGAAGATAAGTTAACAAACGAAAATCACAGTCCATTTCCACATAGGATGAGAAATGTTAAGGATCAAAAAATGGAACAAATTAGTAAAACATTTGAACAAGTTAAAGTCAATATACCATTATTGGAAATTATTAGACAAGTTCCTTCTTATGCCAAATATCTTAAAACTCTTTGTACCAAGAATAGAAGGAAGAAAATCTTAAAAAAGGAATTTTTAGCTAAAGAGGTAAGCTCCATGTTAATTAATCTTGTACCTAAAAAATTAAATGATACAGGAACTCCTGTTATTTCCTGCTATATAGGGGATTGTTATTTTAATATAGTGTTAATAGACTTAGGAGCTAGAATTAATGTCATGCCTAGTTCTATTTATGAAAAGTTAAAATTCGATAATATCAAACCTACGAGAACAATGATTCAGCTAACAGATAAATCCATAAGAATACCTTTAGGAAAAGTGGAAAACATTTTGTTAAGGGTTATGGAGTTTGTCTACCCTGTTGATTTTATTGTAATGGAAATAAAAGCTTTAAGTATAACTCAAGATCAAGCTATAATAATTTTGGGAAGACCATTTTTAGCTACAGCCGATGCTTGCATAAGTTGTAGAAATGGTTGGATGGAATTAGCTTGGGGTGATCAAAAATTAGAACTAAATATTTTTAGTGGGGTTAAGAAGAATTTTAAAGAGCTTCAATTTAAACATTTTAAGGTTAATCTAATCAAAACTTTTAAAATAGATGAGGACTTAAATGTAGAGGAATTAGATCATGTTGAAAAATGTATAATATCGAATGAAGAAATGTTGAAAGAGGAAATCTTTGAACAAACTGAGAATATGGATGCAAATGAAGAACAATTTGAAAAAGATAACAAATCATTAACTTCAGAATGCCTAGTGCTTGAGCTGAAACTACTTCTAGAAAATTTAAAATATGCATTTTTGGAGAACAATGAGAATCTACCAGTCATTATTGCTTCTGATTTAACATCAATATAAATAGAAAATCTTTTAAAAGTGTTGAGAAAGCATAAGGGAGCAATAGGATGGCAAATGTCAAACATAAAAGGTATAAGTTCAACTATTTGCCAACATAGAATTAATCTGGAATCTGAAATTAAACCTATTAGGCAACCACAGAGAAGATTAAATCCAAATATTAAAGAGGTTGTTAAAATGGAAATTCTGAAATGGTTAAACAATGACATAATTTATCCAATATTTGATAGTTCTTGGGTGAGTCCAGTTCAGGTAGTACCAAAAAAATATGGGATAACAGTTGTGGAAAATGACAACAAGGAATTAGTTCCAACTAGAGTTCAAACTGGTTGGAGGGTTTGTATAGATTACAGAAGACTAAATGCAGCAACTAGGAAAGATCACTTTCCTTTGCCTTTTATAGATCAAATGTTTGAAAAATTGGCAGGGCATGAGTATTATTGTTTCCTAGATGGCTATTCATATTATAATCAAATCCCTGTTTCACTTAAGGATCAAGAGAAAACAACTTTTACATGTCCTTTTGGAACATTTGCCTTTAGTCGTATGCCTTTTGGGCTATGCAATGCACCTGCTACATTTCAAAGGTGTATGATAGGCATCTTCACTGATTTTATAGATGAATTTTTAGAAGTATTTATGGATGATTTTTCTATATATTGGGACTCATTTGAAAAATGTTTCATTAATTTACAGAAAGTACTAAAGAGATGTGAATAGAAAAAGTTAGTATTAAACTAGGAAAAATGCCATTTTATGGTTAAACGAGAAATAGTTTTAGGACATGTTATTTCTGATGAAGGCATAAAAGTTGACAAAGCAAAAGTGGAATTAATATCTAATTTACCTATTCCTAGAACAGTTAAAGATATATGAGCATTTTTAGGACATGCTGGTTTTTATAGAAGATTTATTAAAAACTTTAGTAAAATTGCTCGACCTTTAACTCAATTATTAATTAAGGATGCACAATTTGAATTTAATGAGGAATGCACGAAAGCATTTAATTTTCTTAAGGAAGCCCTAACCACTTCACCTATAGTCTATGCACCCGATTGGTCTTGACCTTTTGAATTAATGTGTGATGCATCAGACTATGCATTAGGTGCAATTCTAGGTCAAAAATTAGACAAACTATCAAGAGTAATATATTATGCTAGCAAGACATTGAACGAAATACAAATCAATTACAGTGTAATTGAAAAAGAATTTCTAGCAATGGTTTTTTCCTTAGAAAAGTTTAGGTCATATCTAATAGGTAGTCACACTATCATTTACATTGATCACTCAGCACTTAAGTATTTGTTAGTTAAAAAAGATTCTAAACCAAGGCTTATAAGATGGATTTTGCTATTGCAAGAGTTTGACTTGGAAATTAAGGATAAGAAAGGTTGTGAAAACACTGTGGCAGACCATATGTCAAGATTAGATGCTTCATTCCTACTTGATCCACCAATAGATGATACATTTCCAAATGAGCAATTGTTTATGCTAAATTCCTGCCCATGGTATGCTGATATAGTTAATTATTTAGCTACAGGTTTAGTACCTCATGATTGGTCCAATTTAGATAAGAAAATGTTCTTTTCAAGGGTTAAATGTTTCTTTTGGGATGATCCTTACCTATTTAAGCAATGCCTTGACCAGATTGTAAGGAGATGTATCCCAGAAGTAGAAGCTCAATCAGTGTTCTCATTTTGTCATGATCAACCTACTAGAGTACATTTTGGAGCTAAAAAGACTGCTTTAAAAGTGCTTCATAATGGCCTATATTGGCCAACATTATTTAAAGATGCATACGAATATTGTAAAAAATGTGTTCAATGTCAAAACAAAATATGATGCCATTAAATCCTATCCAAGAAGTAGAGGTTTTTGATGTCTGGGGTATAGATTTCATGGGACCTTTTCTAAATTCAAATGGTTTTGTTTATATTCTCCTAGCAGTAGAATATGTAACCAAGTGGATAGAGGCAATTCCTACTAAAACTAATGATTCTATCATAGTGATGAGATTTTTAAAATCCAACATAATGTCTCGATTTGGTATTCCAAGAGCAATTATTAGTGATAGGGGAACTCATTTCTGTAACAAAAACTTTGAAAAGTTATTGAAAAGATATAGAGTGTTACATAGGTTAGCTACTCCTTACCATCCTCAAACCAGTGGATAAGTTGAAAGTGCTAACAAGAAAATTAAAGGAATCTTAGAAAAAGTAGTAAACACCACTAGGAGAGACTAGTCTGATAAGCTAGATGATTTTCTTTGGGCACATAGAACAGCTTATAAAACAATATTAGCGACAACTCCATATAAATTAGTATATGGCAAGGCTTTTCATTTACCTGTGGAATTAGAACATAAAGCATTATGGGCACTTAAGCAACTAAACTTAAGTATAAAAATAGTAGGTAGTAATAGACAAGTGCAATTAGTAGAATTAGAGGAATTAAGAAATATGGCCTATGAAAGTTCAAAAATAGCTAAAGAAAGGATGAAACATAGCATGATTAAAGAATTCTACATAGAATATTTGAAAAAGGGCAAGAAGTTTTATTATATAATTTATGACTATACTCTTTTCCAGGAAAATTGAAATTCAGATGGACTGGTCCATTTGTTGTCAAATATGTTTATCCTTATGGAGCAGTTGATTTGGAAGATCCGCAAAGTCATGAAATTTTTAAAGTTAACGGTCAAAGATTAAAACATTTTCTAAAATTTTCAGAGAGGAAAGAGGTAGAGTTCATAGCATTAGAAGGAGAGTGAAGCAATATAATATATATATATATGGGTTTAATGGTTCTGTAGGTGCCTACAGAAGTAACTTCTGTAGGTACCCATTGGATGAAAGATTAACGATTGTTTGATGAAGAGAGAGAGTGTTCGTAAAAAAATCTCATGCGTGGAAAAAAATCCTCCCACCGAAGACACCAGCGTAAAAGTAGTCCATTTATTTTAACAAAAAAAAAAACAACAATTCATTTTTAAAAATAATTCGATTTTACTTAAAAAATATTTTGATTAAATATTTAAAAACACTCCCTTTTCAATCGATTATTTTCCATGTGTCGTTTGAAAAGGGAGTGTTTTTAAATATTTAATCAAAATATTTTTTAAGTAAATCAAATTATTTAAAAAAAAATTCACCCTAATATTTAAGTTAAAAAAAATCCACCTTGAATTATTTTTATTAAACACTACATAACTAAAATCATATTATTTTAAAAAAATCTACAAACTTCTTTCAAATTTAATCACCGTATTCATAATTAATGAAAAATTAATTAATTTTTATAAGTTAATTAATACAATAGTTGGAAATGTGAACTTTTAAAGTTAAGGGAGAAAGAGTACACATGTCTTTTTAGGTGAAGAAAGAGTGTGTTTTTAAATTTCACCTACATGAGAAAGAGTGTTTTGTTAAAAAGCTGATTTTTTAATACAACCATCCGGTAATTTAACATAAAATGCCTCTTCTCTCATCAACCTAAAATTTCATGTAATGAGAGAAGAGGCGTTTTATGTTAAATGGCCAGACAATTGTATTAAAAGACCAGCGTTTTAACAAAACACTCTCTCTCATGTAGGTGAAATTTAAAAATACTCTCTCTCTTCACCTAAAAAGATGTGTGTACTATTTCTCCCTTAACTTTAAAAATTCACATTTCCAACTGTTGTATGGAAAATAATCGATTGAAAATGGAGTGTTTTTAAATATTTAATGAAAATAATTTTTCAGTAATCAGTTAAAATCGAATTATTTTAAAAAAAATTCACCCTAATATTTAAGTTAAAAAAAATCCACCCTGAATTATTTTTATTAAACACTGCATAATTAAAATCAAATTAATTTAAAAAAAATCCACAAACATCTTTCAAATTTAACCACCGTATTCGTAATTAATGAAAAATTAATTATACGTGAATGAATTTTTTTAGTTAAAGGAGAGAGTGTTTTCAAATTTCACCTACTACATGAGAGAGAGTGTTTTGAAATTTCACCTGCTGACGAGAGAGAGTGTTTTTAAATTTCACATACGACATGAGAGAGTGTGTTTTTAAATTTCACATGCATGAGAGAGAGTATTTTTAAGTTTTTCAATTCTTGATCTCACGATCGACAGAAGTGACTTCTGTAGGCGCCTACAGAACTCGTGCCCTCTATGTATATATATATATATATATATAAATATACAAATATACAAATACCAAAAGAAAAGAATATAATTATAAGAATATAATGTTTGTAAAAGGAGTTTAATTCGAATCGCTATTGCATTTTACTTCAAGGGTTATCTAGTTTACCCACGGAGTTAGTTCGAGGGTTATCCTATTAACCCTCGAACCGAAAAAAAAAGAGAAAAAAAAAAGTAAGTAAAACACTGTAGGGATAAGCCACGAGTAAGTCTGAGGGTTATCTAGTTTACCCACGGACTTATGCGAGGGTTATTCCTCTCTGAACCAAACACGACTCTGTTTACTAAAAATGAAAATTTTCAAACAAAAGGTTTACTGAATTAAAAAAGGTTAATCATTTGAATGAATTTAGAAGGGACATTTCATAATTCAAATGAGGTTAAAGATAATTACAATTAAGTGAACTTAATGACAGAGATCAAAAATTCTGAACTACAATCATTTAATATATACAATTGTACCAAGTATGTTTAAAAGAAAAAGGAAAGCTTAAATTCTCTGAAATGGTTTAATTCAACAAGTGTTGTGTTAATCCATCAGACTATGAACTTAAAAAGAAAATTTTCGAAAGGGATTAAAAAATTGAAATATGCAATTACACACATAAACAGACTTAAAGAAAACATACATAATTTGAAACAACAAGCAGAGCACAACTAATGGAAAACTTCATTTCATTAAAAGAAAGTTTAATATTACATCAAAGGAGAGCTTTCTCTCCAAATTTCTTGAAAAAAAATTTACACAAGAAGAAGAAAATACATCAATCATTTCTTGGGAATCTAAACTTTAGCTCTACAACTTCTGCTTTCAAAGCAGCCAGTTGGTCTATCACAGTGTCCACCTTTTCTGATATAGAGGCTGATCCTCTCTATTGGGATGTGGAAGGTTCACTGTGGAGCTGTGGTGTCGGTTGATCCTCTACAGAGAATTGCTTCAAGTCTTTGGCAGTTAGTACTCTAGACTTTAATTTCTTTACTACCCAGTTTGATAAATCAAAGGAACTTGACACTAACTGGTAGATGAGATCACCATAAAATAACTTCTTTTTGATGCTGGTGATCTTGGAAATGAAAACTCTATACCAATTCACCTGAATCTTATTAAGTACTACATATGTTGCAATCTTTACAAAGACAGACAATTCTACATCATGTCTAAATCTTTGATATATTGTTCTGATCAGGATTAATGCAACCATATGAGATCTTCCATTCATTTTCTTGAGCCTATTAAAAAAATTAATTCTAGGGTTTATGGCCATACAGTTCTTCATATCCTGCTCTAACCAATCAGCTATTGTAGAAGATTCTAAAATCTCTACACCCTCATCCCTTAATCCTAGGCTCTCATAGATATATTCAGGTGTTAAATAGATATTCACATCAGTCACATTAGAAACAAGCACCCCATCCTCCTCATGCAGATTGCTATAAAATGCAGGAACTAAATTTTCAGCTTTAAAATTGTTACCTGACCTAGGGATGATTCTTAGCAGCCCCTGAAATTCTAATAAGTCCTTGATTTCATCCATAAAATCAAAATCCACTAGTTTTCTGAATAGAATGTCATAACCCCTAATAGTCTGGAATTTATCCCTAGCCTCAGCATCTCTGAAAATCACTAAATTTGTGCCTAACTGCTAAGCTTATTCTACATGTGTGGGGGAGGATGGAGCTAATGCTTCTACAGTAGCTGTGTGCGGCTCAGTTGGTGGAGAATAGATCACTAATGCTATATCTTCTTCTCCACCAAAGCTTGGTTACTATTCGGCAAAAATCTCTATCTACCCTAAATCCAGATCCACCTGCATTGGACTTGAGATTGGAGGACTGATGGTAGCTCTCTCCTCTTCCTCTTGTCCTTCTTTCTCTTCTTCTTCTCCTTCCTTCTCTTCTTCTTCTCCTTCCTTCTCTGAGGAAGTTAGCTCACACTAAATAAAAAAATTAAGAGAAAAAGGGGAAAAACATATAAATACATGCATATATAAAAACTGAAAAAAAAGAGAAAAAAAAAAGTAAAAACTATAAAAACCTAAAACAGACTTGAAGGGAATGCAATTTTAATTATTACCTAACCCTCCTCTGAAGCAAACTGAATGGCTTCAAGGATGGTTTGATTCACTCCTTCATTGTCTTGGGGTTCCAAAAGTGGAACTATTGCTCCAACAGTAGATCCTTCCTCCTAAAATCAACAAATCAACATTTTAAATCATTTAAAGGGAGAAATTAAAAAGAAACAAAAACAACAAATAGTTAAATCCTGAAACCCTAAGTTTACTTGCATCTCTACTGGTGTGTCCACTTCTTCAACTGGAGGAACCTCCTTGTGGACTGGTAATTCTCTGGGAGGAGGGTTGGCCATTCTGTATTGATGAATGAACTCCCCCAAGGTGAGTTCATCATCACTACTCTCTGTTTTCCCTCTCTCTTGTCCAACAATTGGAATGTCTTCCTCTTCCTCTTCTTCTTGTTGTACTTGTTGTTGTTGTGGTGGTGTTGGTATTGTTGGTAGTGGTGCTTGTTGTTCTTGTTCTTCTTCTTCTTCTTCTTCTTCTTCTTCTTTTTCTTCTTCTTCTTCTTCTTCTTCTTTTTCTTCTTCTTCTTCTTCATCATCTTCAGAGTCTATTTCTATCCATTCTTCACAGCTCACATGAAGTTGAGGTGTTTCAACTACTTTCTCAACCTCTTGTGGCCCTGATGGGCCTACCATCATATCACTATATGCTCTGAAATCAACCTCCCATGGCTCTTCTTTCACTTTTACTTCTGTTACCTTCTGGAGGGCCTCAACTTCTGCCATCTCCATAGCATGGGCAGCCTATTCTGTAGTGTGCTGCCTCCACTCATATAAGGCACATTGAGAGGCAATCTCAGCCACTTCTTGGCTTTCTCCTAGAGAGAGGTAGGTCTGCATGTAGAACTTATATTGCTCCCTCTCATCTCTATCTTCATGGAGGCATGCAGACACATCATCAGTGACTAAAGCATCTCTATTTAAGTCCTAGATGACGGAGTAAACAACCTTTGCAAACCATAACTTTGCCTTGGTTCGGACAATCTGTTGATCCAAAACTTTCTTGGGCCTAATTACACACTCATCCTGCCAAGCTTGCTGAGTGTAATCATTAATAGTTTGTGCCACTATAGTAGGAAGAGTGACAAATTCTCTTTCAACCTTGGTTCTGAAATGTTTCAACTGATATTTCAAATCATCTAAAATTTTCTCCTTAGTATAATCTCTTTTTAAACTACCATTATGCCACTTGGATGAGGACAATTCAAATTGATCAAACTTAATCAACCTCATCCAATCTTCAGTGGACAATGATCTCTGAGTTCTTATTGTTTTCCATGGAGTGCAAAAATATGTCCTAGTTCTAATCTTAATAGACACGTTGGTGGCTAAGAAAAATATTTCTCTATGGAACTAGAAAACACATTTTCTCTTCATCAAATCATGCACCAAACGATTATTAGGGCGAGCTAACTACTCCTACCCTACCTCTCTCTCAATATGAGAGGCTATCTTTTCCTTTAGGAAGGTTGGCACTACGATACTAGCCTCCCTACTCTATTTCAAACAGTCAGCAGTATCTTCCCTTAACATTTTCAATTCTTGTTCTCTGATTGCAGCTTTGAACCTGCGCTGTCCTTCATTATGCCACATTTCTACATTCATCTTGAACTTCTTGAAGTTCATCTTCTTTATCCATGCATAGTTTGATGTTGGAGTAGAGGGAGGTGCAGTGGAGGTGGAAGCCATGATGTATCGTGGGAGGAGGAGAGTATTATGAACGTAGGTCGTGAGAAAAAGGGTTAATGCACGATAGGGCCTTAATGATTTTTATAAGGATAATCGGATAATCGAACAGTCAAATGGTAAGATCCATAAGTATTTAACAATTTTCAAGTTTACCCACATGGTAGTCTGAGGGTAAACACCTTTACCCTCGAACTTAGTCTAAGGGTAAACTACAGTAGATAGGTTTATTATGTAGTCATTTCCAATCATATTAATACTCTTACATTATGCATTTACTTCATGATTATTAGATGTATCGAGTTGAGCTTAAGTGCTAATTTAATGAACAATTTGGATTTAATAAATTTTAGTGAGCGATGGAGATTCTTGTAGACATCTTGTGCAAGATATTAAGCTATTTGCCAGCGAGAGAAATTTGCAAACTAAGTTGTGTTAGCAAAAGTGTCAGAGAATTCATTTCAAATCATTACTTTTGTTCCTGCCAAGCATACAAAATGAGGAATACAATCAATGGAGTGATTTGGTATGATGCGCGTTCAAGAAGATATTTGTACCATGGAATTGATTCTGACTCAGGCATTCAACCTACATCACTGGAGGGAATTAAAAATATTTTAGGTTGTAATGGTGGACTAATTATTTACAAATATTATGGAGAGCCATTTTCTAACAGATCTGATATTGGGATTAAGAACTCTATTACGAATGTAGAATTAATACTCCCAAACCCTAACAGAGATAAAGTTGTGGTGCATGACTCAGGTGCAGTCTTCACATTTAAGGGTATTGATAAAAGGATAGTGCACAAATTATTTTGTTGGGAAGAGTCTATCTGAAGAGCTTATCACATGTGGATTGATTGGCATTACTTGTTGGTTTATCATTTTGATAAACACCAATAGCAACCTGTTAGAAGAATTTACTTTGGGGAAAAACCAACAAACAACAAAAATCATGTGCTTTTAGAGGGAGTTATTTACTTGATAACAAACTATACCCCTATATTTATTAATGAGATTAATGTCATTGCCATCAATATTGAAGATGAATCAGTAAGGCTCTTACCCATTCCATACCCTATGGAAGCACTGTCAAGTTCATTCTATGATTTAGTTGAGTTGGCTATACTGGGAGGAATCAATGGAGGGTCTCAATCACTAAGTTTAATTAGATGGTGGGATGATGATGTGAAATTTGAAATTTGAAAAGTATAGGACATTGAAAATTGGGAATGGAGTCGAGTCTACATTGAATTGCAACTGGAAAATCTAGGAACTCCTGACATTCCTTTTGTAGGAAAAATCAAGGGTTTTTGTTTCATCAATGGAGACACTCTTATCTATTATGCTTGAGATGATCTTTATTATTACAAGATCCACTGATTCGAAGGAGGCTACAGCACTGAACTTATTCATCAATTATCTTTGCCTGCTTCTGCAGTGTGGTTTCATGAGTTAATTCCCTATGCAAATACTCTGCAATACTATGTGTAATATTTCCTATTTACCCACGTGTTAGTTCAAGGGTAAACTAGTTTACCCACATGTTAGTTCGAGGGTAAACTAGTTTACCCACGAACCTAGCTATGTGTTATTTCAAAATTTTCCGCTGTTGAATACATGTGCAATGTTTTTATTTCCTTTGGAACATCTCTATTGTATCATGCTCAAAATCTATACGATTGTGGTTGTTTCGTTACATATTTTTAAGGAATCTGAAATGTTATATCATTTACTACAATTATGGTATTATTGTAAACAGATGTATCTATTGAATGACAACATGAGATGGCAGCTAAAACTTATCTAATGACGATACACAAGTAAACCTTCTTTTACATTTAAATATTGTATGTCAGGTTGGTCTAGGGATTCATCTCATAGGTTAGTCAGAACACCTCCAAGAAGAACAATTATGGCTGCCCCGTAGCAAGATCAACCTATCAAACAAACAATAGGTAGTATGTTTTACCCTAATTTAATGGATGAACCTTCCTGTATCATACTACCTGAATGCCCTAATGACATATTTGAATTAAATTCTAATTACATCAACCAATTACCAAAATTTCATAGATTCGAAAAAGAAGATGCGTATTGGTTCCTAAAAGAATTTAATGAAGTTTGTAATATGATGAAAGTACCAAACATGACTGTTGATGCAATTAAACTGAGGTATATGCCTTTTGCTTTAAAAGATACTACAAAAAGATGATTATACAATTTACAACCAAATTCAATTATCACATGGAATCAATTTTGTTTTGAATTTCTAGGAAAACACTATCCAATGCATGTCACAATTAAAAGAAAAAATGAAATTTTAAATTGTAGACAGAAACTAGGAGAACCTTTCCAGAAATATTTTGCAAGGTTTCAAGATCTCCTAGCTCAATGCCCACATCATGGAGTAGAGAGAGTGACCCAAATCTGAACTATTTATGAAGGGATTGATTATCACACCAAGACACTCTTAGAATCTTTGAGTCAAAATGGCTTTCTGAACCAAGGAATAGATAATGCTTGGAAATTTTTAGAAGATCTAGTCAAAAGAATTGCCCAATGGGAGAGTGCTGCTGAAGTAAGTCAAGAACAAATTCCTACCCCTAGAGGAGTTCATGTTGTTGAACCATATATTGCTTTAGAGGCTAAGATGGCTAGCTTGATACATAAAATTGATGAGTTATAGCTTAAACAAAAGACAGCTTACCATGCCTAAATGTACAAGTTATTTTGCCATAGGTCATGTTGTAGAAGACTGTCCTATCTTAAATGACACTGAAGATGTTAATGTTTTATTCTATAATCAACATAACAACTCAAATTTCAATCCTACTTATAATCCTGAGTGGAGGAACCATCCTAATTTTTCATGGAAAAATCTAGGCCAACAACCACCTCAATCTGTAGGACAACCTTTTATTGAACAAAATGCAATGAACAATAGTTCTTTATAAATCATAATCAACCTGTTCATGATCAGACTTTTGAGAAACAAATATCAAGCTTACTGCAAAAAGTAGATTCAACATTAAAATTGAATCCCCAAATTATTGCACATGATCAAGTTATTAAAAGAATTGAAACACAATTGAACCAAATATCAAATTCACTGAACCTAAGAAACAAAGGTGCTCTTCCAAGCCAATCTTTACAGAATCCCCATGTACCTGATGGGCATACAACTCATGAAGGGGATGTGCAACACCACTCGACTTAAGCTAATGAGGCTGCAGTTTGGTGGTGTCTGTTTATAAACCACCTAGTTTTCTTGTGAGCCATTACAAGTCCACAAGCTTAGCACTATAGGAGCACTATTTTTATTTCTTTGTTTTGAGAAAATATCACCCCCTTTTCAACATATCTTATTGATGCACAGCACTGGTATTTAATTTCAACAGCATCACTCATGCATTTCAAATGCTTTATCATACTGAGTCAATGCATTATTTAGCATGCATCACATTCATATGCTTGATATGAAGGAGAAGT
>JAMKPZ010004100.1:0-13670 GCA_024699675.1 Amphibolis antarctica
GTATGATTTGTAATTGAAGTGTATGATTTGTAATTGAAGTGTATGATTTGTAATTGAAGTGTATGATTTGTAAGTGAAGTGTATGATTTGTAATTGAAGTGTATGATTTGTAATTGAAGTGTATGATTTGTAATTGAAGTGTATGATTTTTAATTGAAGTGTATGATTCGTATAATTGTATGATTTGTAATTGAAGTGTATGATTTGTATAAGTGATGAAATTGTTATTTCGAGTGATTGAGTTGGTTGTATAAGTGATTAAGTTGTTATTTCAAGTGATTGAGTTGTTTGTATAAGCGATTAATTATTTAACTTAATGCTAAATTAATTAGCACTCGAATGTTCTATTAAGTGTTTTAAATGTTTAACTTGTTAGATTCAATATGTTTAATATTTGTAACAGTTCGGACAGGTAATGTGAATGGATATAGTTAGTTAAATAACTACCACATATGCATATAGTTCGTGAGATATGATCGTAGAATGTCAAGTGAAAGTTTAAGTACACACGTGATGAGAGAAGCGGCAATTTAAGGTAATTGGCCGGACGATTGCAATAAAAGACTAGCGTTTTAATTATTTAACTAAACATTCGAAGGGGTATAGTTTACATGTCACGTGAAAGTTTAAGTTCACACGTGATGAGAGAAGTGGCGTTTTATGGTAAACGGCAGGACAATTGCATTAAAAAATCGACGTTTTAATTATTTAACTTAACATTCAAAGGGGTATAGTTTACATGTCACGTGAAATTTTAAGTTCACATGTGATGAGAGAAGTGGCGTTTTATGGTAAACAGCCAGACGATTGCATTAAAAGATCGGCGTTTTAATTATTTAACTTAACATTCGAAGGGGTATAGTTTACAAGTCACGTGAAAGTTTAAGTTCACACGTGATGAGAGAAGCGGCATTTTATGGTAAACGGTCAGATGATTGCATTAAAAGACCGGCATTTCAATTATTTAACTTCACATTCGAAGGGGTATAGTTTACATGTCACGTGAAATTTTAAGTTCACATGTGATGAGAGAAGCGGCGTTTTATGGTAAACGGCCGAACGATTGCATTAAAAGACCGGCGTTTTAATTATTTAACTTAACATTCAAAGGGGTATAGTTTACATGTCACGTGAAAGTTTAAGTTCACACGTGATGAGAGAAGCGGCGTTTTATGGTAAACAGTCGAACGATTGCATTAAAAGACCGACATTTTAATTATTTAACTTAATTCTAAATTAATTAGCACTCGAATGTTCGATTAAGTGTTTTAAATGTTTAACTTAGATTAAATATGTTTAATATTTGTAACAGTTCGGACAAGTAATGTGAATGGAATGGATATACTTAGTTAAAAAACTGCCACATATGCATATAGTTCGTCAGATATGACTGTAGAATGTCATGTGAAATGTTAAGTTCACACGTGATGAGAGAAGTGGCGTTTTATGGTAAACGGCTGGACGATTGCATTAAAAGACCGACATTTTAATTATTTAACTTAACATTCGAAGGGGTATAGTTTACATGTCACGTGAAATTTTAAGTTCACACGTGATGAGAGAAGCGGCGTTTTATGGTAAATGGCCGAACGATTGCATTAAAAGACTAGCGTTTTAATTATTTAACTTAATGCTAAATTAATTAGCACTCGAATGTTTGATTAAGTGTTTTAAATGTTTAACTTAGATTAAATATGTTTAATATTTGTAACAGTTAGGACAAGTAATATGAATGGATATACTTAGTTAAATAACTACCACATATGCATATAGTTTGTCAGATATGACCGTAGAATATCACGTGAAATGTTAAGTTCACACATGATGAGAGAAGCGGCATTTTATGGTAAATGGCTGGACGATTGAATTAAAAGACCGATGTTTTAATTATTTAACTTAATATTCGAAGGGGTATACTTTACATGTCACGTGAAATTTTAAGTTCACACGTGATGAGACAAGCGGCGTTTTATAGTAAACGGCCGGACGATTGTATTAAAAGACCAGCGTTTTAACATTCACACGTGAAATTAAACACAACGACACATAGAAAATAATCAATTGAAAAGGGAGTGTTTTAAAATATTTAATCAAAATAATTTTTCAGTAATCAGTTAAATGCGAATTATTTTAAAAAAAATTCACCCTAATATTTAAGTTAAAAAAAATCCACCCTGAATTATTTTTGTTAAACACTACATAATTAAAATCAAATTAATTTAAAAAAATTTGACAAACATCTTTCAAATTTAATCACCGTATTCGTAGTTAATGAAAAATTAATTATACGTACGTGAATGTACGTGAATGAATTAAAGGAGTGTTTTTAAATTTCACTGCTACATGAGAGAAAGTGTTTTGAAATTTCACCTGCTGATGAGAGAGAATGTTTTTAAATTTCACCTGCGGCATGAGAGAGCGTTTTTAAATGTCACGTGCATGAGAGAGCGTTTTTAAGTTTTTAAATTTCAACCGTCGATCTCATGATCGACGAACGCCTATAGAAATCACTTCTATAGGCGCCTACAGAACTCGTGCCCTCATATATATATATTATATAATATTCTTTTACTCTCCTAAATCAACAAACTCCACCTCTTTCCTTTCTGAAAATTTTAGAAATTGTTTACTTTACATGTCACGTGAAATTTTAAGTTCACACATGATGAGATAAGCGGCGTTTTATAGTAAACGGCTGGACGATTGTATTAAAAGACCGGCGTTTTAACATTCGCACGTGAAATTAAACACAACGACACAGAAAATAATCAATTGAAAAGGGAGTGTTTTAAAATATTTAATCAAAATAATTTTTCAGTAATCAGTTAAATGCGAATTATTTTAAAAAAAATTCACCCTAATATTTAAGTTAAAAAAAATCCACCCTGAATTATTTTTATTAAACACTACATAATTAAAATCAAATTAATTTAAAAAAATTTGACAAACATCTTTCAAATTTAATCACCGTATTCGTAGTTAATGAAAAATTAATTATATGTACGTGAATGTACGTGAATGAATTAAAGGAGTGTTTTTAAATTTCACTACTACATGAGAAAGAGTGTTTTGAAATTTCACCTGCTGATGAGAGAGAATGTTTTTAAATTTCACCTGCGGCATGAGAGAGTGTTTTTAAATGTCACGTGCATGAGAGAGTGTTTTTAAGTTTTTAAATTTCAACCGTCGATCTCATGATCGACGAATGCCTATAGAAATCACTTCTGTAGGCGCCTACAGAACTCGTGCCCTCATATATATATATTATATAATATTCTTTTACTCTCCTAAATCAACAAACTCCACCTCTTTCCTTTCTGAAAATTTTAGAAATTGTTTTAATCTTTCACCATTAACTTTAAAAATTGAATGACTGTGAGAATCCTCAAAATCAACTACTCCATAAGGATAAACATGTTTAACAACAAATGGACTAGTCCATTTAGTCTTCAATTTTCCTGAAAAAGAGTGTAGTCTTGAATTATATAATAAAACTTCTTGTCCTTTTTCAAATAATCTATGTAAAATTCTTTTATCGTGCCATGCTTTCATCCTTTCTTTAGCTATTTTTGAACTTTCATAGGCCATATTTCTTAACTCCTCTAACTCCACTAATTGTACTTGTCTATTACAACCTGTTGTTTTTATACTTAAATTCAATTACTTAAGTGCCTATAATACTTTATGTTCTAATTCCATAAGTAAATGACAAGCCTTTTCATATACTAATTTATATGTAGTTGTCCCTAATATTGTTTCATAAGCTGTTCTATATGCCCAAAGTGAATCATCTAGCTTATCTGACTAGTCCCTCCTAGTGGTGTTTACTACTTTTTCTAAAATTCCTTTAATTTGCTTGTTAGCACTTTCAACTTGTCCACTAGTTTGCGGATGGCAGGGGTAGCTAACTTATGTAACACTCCATATCTTTTCAATAATTTCTCAAAGTTTTTGTTACAAAAATGAGTTCCCCTATCACTGATAATCACTCTTGGAATACCAAATCGAGACATTATATTGGATTTTAAAAATGTCATTACTATTATAGAGTCATTAGTTTTAGTAGGAATTGCCTCTATCCATTTGGTTACATATTCTATTGCCAAGAGGATATAAACAAAACCATTGGAATTTTGAAAAGGTCTCATGAAATCTATACCCCAGACATCAAAAACTTCTACCTCTTGGATAGGATTTAAGGGCATCATATTTCATTTTGTAATTATACCTACTTTTTGGCATTGAACACATTTTTTACAATATTCATATGCATCATTAAACAATGTCGGCCAATATAGGCCACTATGAAGCACTTTTAAAGTAGTCCTTTTAGCTACAAAATGTCCTCTAGTGAGTTGGTCATGACAAAATGACAACACTGATATAGTTTCTATTTCTGGGATATATCTCCTTACAATCTGATCAAGGCATTGCTTAAACAGGAAAGGTTCATCTCAAAAGAAGTATTTGACCCTTGAAAAGAATATATCTCTAACACTTTTTGTAAATTACTTAAACATTTTTCAAATGAGTTTCCATATATAGAAAAATCATACATAAACACTTCTAAAAATTCATCTATAAAATTCGTGAAGATGCTTGTCATACATCTTTGAAACATAGTAGGTGCATTGCATAGCCCAAAAGGCATACGGCTAAAGGAAAATGTTCCAAAAGGACATGTAAAAGTTGTTTTCTCCTGATCCGCAAGTGAAATAGGGATTTGATTATAACCTGAATAGCCATCTAGGAAACAATAATACTCATGCCCTACCAATTTTTCTAACATTTGATCTATAAAAGGCAGTGGAAAGTAATCTTTCCTAGTTGCTGCATTCAGTCTTCTGTAATCGATACAAACCCTCCAACTAGTTTGAACTCTAGTTGGAACTAATTCCTTGTTGTCATTTTCTACAAATGTTATACTAGATTTCTTAGGCACTACCTGCACTGGACTTACCCAAGAACTATCAGATATTGGATAAATTATATCATTGTCTAACCATTTCAGAATTTCATTTTTAACAACCTCTTTAATGTTCAGATTTAATCTTCTCTATGGTTGCCTAATAGGTTGAATTTTAGATTCCAGATTAATCCTATGTTGGCAAATAGTTGAACTTATACCTTTTATGTCTGACATCTGCCATCCTATTGCTCTTCTATGCTTTCTTAACACTTTTAAAAGATTTTCTACTTGTATTGATGTTAAATCAGAATTAGGCATGACATTAATTCCAACTCCTAAGTCTATTAACACTGTATTAAAATAACAATCTCCTATATAGCAAGAAATAACAGGACTTCCTGGATCATTTAATTTTTCAGGTATAGGATTAATTAACATCGTGCTTACCTCTTTAGGTAAAAATGCCTTAATATTTTCTTCATTCTATTCTTAATACAAAGAGTTTTAAGATATTTGGCATAAGAAGGAACTTGTCTAATAATTTTGAATAATGGTGTATTGACTTTAACTTGCTCAAATATTTTACTGATTTGTTCTTGTTGACCCTCATGCTTAAGATCTATCGGACGACTGGGTAAATCAATCAGCCATCCACCAGCATGCTGGTACATCACCCCGACAGCCAGTTTCCCCAAGCTACCCCCCGGAGAAGTCACACTTTGCTGGCGTTGAAGCCCATGTTCAGTAGCTATCGGGTGGCCGGGTAAACCAACAGGCCAACCACCAGCACACCGGTAAAATACCTTGGCGGTCGATCCCTAACTCTTCCACCAACATGCAGGTGCACTCGTTGACATGCCCGCAAAGCTCAGTTTGACTTCCAGGGAAAAGAACATGGTCACCGAATCCTCAGTCAGTGCACAATCCCGGTTATCCGCTGCAGCCTATTCCCCTGAATCACCAGCTATGTCCCTAGTGCACATCGATCTCCATTACCTAGCAACCAGACGACTTACCACGGCTACCGACTAGACACTTGGGAAAATAATTCAAATCTATTCGAAAGATATGGAAAGATTTAATTACTTAAATCTCGCAATCAATCAATCACGTGGATCATGGGATTGAACCAAGATGTACGTGGAGTTTCCATCCCGGGATCACCCAAAGTAGGAAGGTAATTCCCTATATAAAGGGACCTCCCGCTCCATTCAAGAGGACCACTTTTTTGAGATTCCGAAGGAGGGAGCTTTTGGCCGATGCATGATTTTGGAGGAGAGCTACTCGGAGCCCCGACACCCTTTCACCACACTGGAGCAAGGACTTCCGACCACTGTCGGTGACTACATGCAGGTAAGCTCCCTCTTTTCCTGCAATCATGCCTATCATTTAGCCTCGTTACTTCAAGCCTCAATCGTACTGAACCTTCCCCATGCAAAAGGGAAAGGTCGGGGGACTTGCCCAGGTAGCATTCCTTCGGATACGCTTCCGAAGGTATTGGTAGCCTCCTTCCCTGTCGGGTGAATCCACCTAGTACGGTTGAGATCAATTTGGTCGTGATCCCTTCATCGTGTCTTTTTACATGGGAACCCACATTTTCTTACATGTTTTATGAACGCATCGTTGAGTTTTCCCCTATCCCTTTTCTTTGAAACACATGGCCACCGTCAACAAGTTTGCGTCCCCTTTATATAGTGAATCACCCAAAGAAGGAAGGTAATTCCCTATATAAAGGGACATCCCACTCCATTTAGGAGAACCGCTTTTTTGAGATTTCGAAGGAGGGAGCTTTTGGCCGACGTGTGATTTCGGAGGAGAGCTACTTGGAGCCCTGACACCCTCTCACTGCACCAGAGCAAGGACTTCCGACCACCATCGGTGACTCCCTGTAGGTAAGCTCCCTCTTTTCCTACCATCGTGCCTATGATTTAGCCTCGTTACTTCGAGCCCTGACCGTACTGAACCTTCCCCACGCAAAAGGGAAAGGTTGGAGGACATGCCCGAGTAGCATTCCTTCGAATACGCTTTCGAAGGTACCGGCAGCCTCCCTCCCTGCAAAGTGAATCCACCTGGTACGGTTGAGATCAGTTCGAACGAGATCCCTTCATCGAGTCCTTTTTAATGGGAACCTGCATTTTCTTACGTGTTTTACGAACGCATCGTCGAGTTTTCCCCTGTCCCTTTTCTTTGAAACGCATGGCCACTGTCAGATGTGTTGTCTCTGCTTACAGACGACCGTCTCCCCGAAGGTGTTCACCTCCCCTGCTTGTCGAGATTGGGTGCAGAAATCCCTACACATGGAAGTGGAGGTGGCACACCAGGCGAACATCTGGTCCCAGACCCAGTTGTCTGGTAGGCTAATGGGTAGACCCACCAAACTTCTGGCTTTTCAGCCAGAAGTCAGTTGCGGTGGCTACGACGTCCATGGCCGTGGTTTACCTATTCCCACTTATCTTACTGGGAGGAGCAAAGCTGCCCTCCCGATGCCCCGAAAAAGCTTCCAGGATGAGGCCGCAAGCATGCATCCTTGCCGACGTCAACCGTCTGGTTGTACGAGCACGTACACCCCGACGGCTTCCCTTTTACCGGGAGGAGCAAAGCTACACTCCTGATGCCCTGGAAAAGCATCCGGGATGAGGTCGCAGGCATGCATCCTTGCCAACGTCGGTCGTCTAGTTGTACGAGCACGTACACTCCGATAGCTTCCTTTTTACTAGGAGGAGCAAAGCTTCCCTCCCACTACCCAGGAAAAGCTTTTGGGATGAGGCCGCAAGCACGCATCCTTGTCGACGCCCGGCCGTCTGGGTGCACGAGCATGTACACCCTGATGGCTTCCCTTTTACCAGGAGGAGCAAAGTTGCCCTCCCAATGCCCCAAAAAGGCTTTCGGGATGAGGTTGCTAGCAAGCATCCTTGCCGATGCCAGTCGTCTGGGTGCACGAGCATGTACACCCTGAAGGCTTCCCTTGTACTAGGAGGAGCAAAGTTGCCCTCCCAATGCCCTGGAAAGGCCTTCAGGATGAGGTCACCGACATGCATCCTTGCCGATGCCGGCCGTCTGGGTGCACGAGCATGCACACCCCGATGGCTTCCCTTTTACCAGGAGGAGCAAAGCTACCCTCCCAATGCCTCGGAAAGGCCTCTAGGATGAGGCCGCTAGCATGCATCCTTGCCAACGCCGACCGTCTAGGTGCACGAGAATGTACACCCAGACGACTTCCCTTTTACTGGGAGGAGCAAAGCTTCCGTCCCGATGCCTCGAAAAGGCTTTCGGGATGACGCTATCGGCATGCATCTTTACCGACGTCGGTCGTCTGGGTGCACGAGCATGTACACCCCGATGGTTCCCAATTACCAGGAGGAGCAAAGCTGCTCTCCCGATCCTCTGGAAAGTCTTCCAATATGAGGCCATGTTTGGCTAGGCTGACTGTCGTGGTTTTCTGTTTTAGAGCTGGAGAGAGGTCGGGATTACGTAGGCTGTCTAGGGGTGCCTAACACCTTCCCCAATAGTACCTTGAGTCTCGTATCCAGTTCTCTCATGTTTCGCATAGTGTTACATGATTTTTTATAATTTCTGTAATTTTTATCATTTTAATGGTGAAAGGACACATCCCCATCTGGTTTTCCTTGTTTTCTACCAAAAAATAAGGTGACGACTCTATTCAATGAGCCATCCGCCCCACATGAAGATACGCTCCTACAATCACCTTTCAATTCTCTGTACCTCGGTAATAGTTGACGGAACTCCATGGGCTTCCGGGTGATAGCCGGATGAAAGAGAGGGTACAGATTTTTGTGATATAAAACAGGGTTATAGTCGCAGAAATGATATAAAACCGTGTAACACTATGTGAAACATAAGAGAACCGGATACGAGACTCAAGGTACTATTGGGGAAGGTGTTAGGCACCCCTAGACAGCCCGGGTAATCCCGGCCTCTCTCCGGCTCCAAAACGGAAAACCACGACAGTCAGCCTAACCAAATATGACCTCATCTTGGAAGAATTTCCAGGGGACTGGCAGAGCAGCTTTGCTCCTCCCGGTAATTGGGAACCATCGGGGTGTACATGCTCGTACACCAAAACGGCTGGCATCGACAAGGATGCATGTCGGCAACCTCATCCCAAAGGCCTTTTCGGGGAATTGGGAGGGCAGCTTTGCTCCTCTCGGTAAAAGGGAAGCCATCAAAGTGTACGTGCTCACCTTCTCAAGTTCTTGAGATGTTGTTGATGTGTGCGCACCTTTACTACCAAATCATCGACGTAGACTTCGACTTCTTTGTGCATCATGTCATGGAAAATGGTGGTCATGGCTCTTTGGTAGGTAGCACCAGCATTTTTGAGCCTGAATGGCATCACCCTGTAATAGAAGATGCCCCAGGGGTTTGTGAATGCGGTCTTCTCCTTGTCTTCCTCTGCCATGAGGATTTGGTTCTAACCAAAGAATCTGTCCATGAAAGAGTACACCCCGTACTTGGCGGCGTCATCTACCAAGACATCTATGTGTGGTAGTGGGAAGTCGTCCTTGGGGCTAGCCTTGTTGAGGTCCCGATAGTCGACACACATGCGTACTCGTCCGTCTTTCTTTGGTACGGGCACCATGTTTGCCACCCATTTCGAGTAGAAGACTAGCTGGAGGAATCAGACATTCAACTGCTTGTGAACTTCCTGTTTTAGCTTCTATGCCCATTCCTGTCTCATTCGTCGAGCTTTCTGCTTCACAGGGCGGGCTTCCAGTTTGAGAGGTAGCCGGTGGACTGCTACCTACTCATCCAAACCGGGCATGTCTTCGTAACCCCACGCAAATACCTCCATGAATTCTTGCAGGAGTGCGAGGAGTTGTTGCCGGTAAGGCTCGAGTACCTCTTTGCTAATTTTTGTTTCTTTTCGATGCTATTCTTCCCCAAGGTTTACAAGTTCAACCTTGTTAGTAGAGGTTATACTGGTGGGCCCGGGCAGTTGGAACCACGGACTGACCTCTTCAAGTTCTTGATCTTGCGGAGAGCCATCAAGGTCTTCCACTAATTGCTAACCCTCAAGCTGAAAGGGTGTTGGATGATGAAGCTAGCGGGAGCTACATCCGTGGTCTCCTGGCCAGGTGCCGGGTAGGTGTACCGGCTGCCGGTTAGGGATGATGCTGAACCCCGAGAAGGCTTCGAAAGAGAAGGTGACAGATTTGTCATGCTCGCCTGCTTGAGGTGCGAGGCCACCAGACTTCATCTGCTGCTCTTGCCGCCGGACTTCGTCTACTGCTTTGGCCACTGGACTTCTTCTGTTGCTCTGGCCGCCGGACTTCGTCTGTTGCTCTGGCCGCCGGACTTCGTCTGTTGCTCTGGTCGCTAGACTTCGTTTGTTGCTCTGGCCGTTGGACTTCGTCTGTTGCTTTGGTCACCTTGTGCTTGAAGAGAGAGAGGGGCAGAATGCCCCTAGTTCGGCCTTGGTTCCTACAACCGGTCGTCGGGTAGATAGGAGGTGGAAATCAGGTATAGTCTCGAATGAAGGCACAACGGGCTGGTCACGTTCACCCATCCAAGTGACTGTGGCGGGGGAGGGGCAGAATGACCCTAGTTCTGCCTCGCGATGTTGGCCAGTGTTCTGCTCGTAGAGGGTGTTACCTAGACTGAGCAGGCTAGCTGTCCTGACTCCGTGATGTGACACCACTATGGAAGGTTGATGGCTGCCAGATTATTGTACCAGCGATCAGATGGTTCCCAGCTATACCCTCTGCTGAGCGAGGCACTTTGTATGATTGCCAAGCCTCGGTCGACTTGGTGGGGTTGCCAAATCAGTGACTGCTGAGGACGCAGCTGCCGACGCAATTGTGCGTGGGATGCCAAGCCCTGTTGTTGAAGGTGCGGGTTTCGACATGAGTCGCCTAGAAGCCATCAGGCTTGTCTCTTGACTCTGATGACCTACAAGCCTAGAAGGTGCCCACCTTGGTCATTAGGTGGGTGTTGCGGCACTAAGTTGAAGGAGAGGGGGAAGGAGCACACCTTGCTGTCCCCTTTCCTTATACGAACCAGTTGGATGCAGCGTCTATTTCGAAAGCTCCTCGCCGTAAGATGGACGATGGTGGGGGAGGCTAGTGAAGGGTTGGGCCTTCACTGCTTACCGGAGACTCTCCAAACAACGGTAATAAATAGTCTTCCAGCTCCTGGTTTGGCTATGGGTTGTCCTCCCAAGGCTCCATGTGCCTGGACAGATAGTCGAAGGTGGCTGGGTTTTGGATCTCGGGTGGTGAGGTGGCGGCAGCCGGTTCTGGTGTCGGACGTTGCGACCTGGATGATGCTACAACTGCCATGGATTGTCTCGGACGATAGTAATTCTCGACTAGTATAACAATGACTTCCCCCTTCCACAGGAATTTGAGCATCCTATGAAGGTTGGAAGGTACAATGGAATTTTGGTGGAGGAAAGGATGGCCCAAAATGAGGTTGTAGCTTAGAGG
Organism: Amphibolis antarctica; assembly: GCA_024699675.1. NCBI lineage: Eukaryota > Viridiplantae > Streptophyta > Magnoliopsida > Alismatales > Cymodoceaceae > Amphibolis > Amphibolis antarctica. The sequence continues at coordinate 11,356 of JAMKPZ010004100.1, forward strand.
AATGTCCACCACATGTACCGGAACTTCAAAGGCAGCCAATCCAATGGCGAGAGGAAGAACAATCTCGCCTCTAGCTTCATGGAGAGTGCTGTCGAACCCTCTCATTACTCGGTCTATGGGAAGCAAGTCTTCTTCCTTGATCCCTAACTTGTGCAGGACCTGTAGTGGGCACAAGTTTAGCCTGGATCCATCATCAATCATGACCATGGGGATGCACAGGTCCTTGTACTGTACCCAGATTTACAGGGATAGGTTGTGATCAGTCTCAGCTGGCGAGAGGTCCAAGTCTGAGAAGTAGACGAAAGACAGGACTGTCACTGTTGCCACCATCCCTTCTATGGCTCCGGGAGCGAGGCCTTAGTTCACATTTGCCACTTGTAATGCCCTAAGGAGAGTTTCTCGGTGCTTAGTGGATGACCGAAGTAAATCCCATAGTGAGATATTAGCCTATATCCCTTGCAACTGGACTGACAAGTCTGTGGGCGATAGTGAGTGGGCAGTCACCGTTGGTGAGGCGGCCACCGATGAAACAAATGGGCTGCTGTCGGTCGATGGTGGGCTTTGCACTCCCGGGATGGAGATCCCCTCATGACGCAGCTTCGGTTGATATACTTGGCCAGACCTGGTTATAGCTGTACATGTGGACGGCTGTTGTTGGAATGGGATGGGAGTTGGAGAGACGACTGCCTCCTTGCCCTTATGCTACTCAAAGGTGGATGTGGCTGGAGTAGATGGCATGGTAAGGGCATGAACTGCTGCCTTGCCAGACATGCTTGGAGTGGTGCTGGGGCTGCAACTGTTGGAGCGATTGAGCTGGCTGGAGCACCGGCTAGGGGAGTGGGATTGGCCGCTGGGACCTTTGGGATTGAAGGCACTGCAAGGATGGCCGCTCTGACCAGGGCGGCTGGTGAGTAGAGGATCACCTTGGGTCAGGCCAAGGCAGCTGTCCCGGCGCCCAACACCACTGATGTGGTAACCACGGGTGCCACTCGAACAAAGGGTTTTCTGGAAGACGGGGATGGCCCTTGTTGCTGTGTAGGTCGTGAAGACCTCCTCCCATTTCGATTGTTGTGGACAGTGAAGACAAAGGACTGGAGTTGCTGGTAGTAAGGCCAGAGCTCCTCTAGTGTCGGCGGGTTGTCGGTTGGACGGATGAGTTTGACTGGGTTCAACCAAGTGGTTCCAGCTTCCAGCAATCATGTTGAAGGGAGGCATCGCCTTCTCCCTTGCCCGTTTCTAGTTGAATGCGCGGACATTGGTTGCATCGGTTGGAATCCATCAAGCGGATGTTGTCTTCTGTTATTGGCAGCCGGGAGGATAGTGTTCATTGGAGAGTTCTCTACATGGTTGGGGAAAGTTTGCTGGCTCGGCTCGGAAGCAGCGGGAGGCTGTTGAAGCTCGATGGTTCTCGAGTCGATGAGGCGCTGGATGGCCTGTCTTAGCGTCTAGCAGTGGTCGGTCGCGTGGCCAGCAGATCAGTGATACTCGCAGTACTACTGTGAGTTGCACTAGGGGGAAGAATAGCTGGGGGTGGCCTGACAGGAGGGAGCATGAGCAGCGTCTGTGCCATGCGGAACACCTGACTCAGTTGTTCCAAGAGTGGCGTGAACTCCATTGCGCGCGGCTGCTGTACCTGCGTAGGCGGTTGGCGTGATCGCGGCTGCTGCCGGGTAGGGCGCTGTTGATTAGCACCCGTTTGGCCCACATTTTGCCCCTGGTTCCCTCAATGGGAGGATCCTGGGGCTGCTGCCTACCATTGCCGTGACGTGGTGGCTCTGCTGCAGCTGCCAGTGGTGGAGCCCTTGGCCTCCAAGGTTGCTGATTTGAGCCTCTCAGGTTGTGTAGACCGGTTGCTGAACCGGGGTGATGGCTAGTGGACGATACTCTTGGGCCGGAGTGTACACCTGCTGCAACTGATATGGTGGGGGCGCAGCTGCCATGACCATGACGGGAGACGACCGCGCGTTGTCGTTCCTCTAGAAGCCACGATTGTTGCCTCCATTGTCACCTATAGGCAGTGGCCTAGGACAGATGTTTCCTCCAGTGTTGGGTCCAAATGGGAGGGCCAAGAATCTTCCTGACTTCAGAAACCCCTCAAGGCAGCTATCGGCCTTGATCAGCTAGGAAAATGTATTGTACGACTAAATGCATAGGAGCGTTGTAAGCACTAAAATTGTGCTACTTTTTATACTATTATTTATGCCTTTTAGAGATTAAATGATAACAAATGCATGATCATAACCAAGATTTTATTATTTTAGCATTTGATTGATTATGCATAAAAATATAATTAAATAATCCAAAATGCACAATTT
>JAMKPZ010004101.1:0-10300 GCA_024699675.1 Amphibolis antarctica
TCCAGGTGCGCCCAAACGCCCAAATCACAAATGCAAATGAGATTTACGTGGTTCCCCAACTTGGGTACGTCCACGGGTGTCTCTCATTGGGTTCTTCACTATCTTCAAATGGTGGATTACAAGAGAAAGGGAAAGGGAAGAGTGGGATGGCCGACGCACCAAGGGTTGGCTCGGCCTCCTCACACAAAGCTTCTCTTCTTATAAAAATGATCTCTCACAAAAACCCTAATTCCCTTTTGGGCATTTGGATGGCCTTATATAGTGGCTAATCATCTATGACAAAAATGCCCTTACAAACATAATAAGATTCCAGACATATTCAACAGGGGTTACCTTCCTTCTTTGGGGGGATCCAAAGATGGAACCCGACGCATATCTTGGTTCAATCACGCGGTTGGTGTGATTGATTAATTGTGAGATTTAAGTGATTAAATCTCGTCGTATATTTCTAATTGATTCGCCTTACCTTTTTGGGTAGCTAATCGGTAGCCGCCATGTGATAGGCAGATGCCGGCTAGTTGGGATCGGCATCTGTAAGGATTTTTTAGCTGGTGATTCAAGAGAATCAGTTGTAGTGGATAGCCGGAGCTTTGTACTGGCTAGGAGTTCGGCTGCCACGTGTTTAACCCAAAGGTCAAACTAGGCGTATGAATGGACCTGTGCATAGTGGGAGAGCTAAAGGTCGGCCACCGGGGTGTTTTACTGATGTGTCAGTGGTCGGCCGGTTGGTTCTATCCGGCCACCCCACAAGGGGGAGCATGTCGGCTTAGTTGGGGGATCTCAGGAGCCGGCTACCGGGGTTGGGTACCGGCATGCAGGCAGTGGGCTGGCTGGCCCCCCGATCCACCCATTTAAGCATGGGCCAACAGGGAGCCGGCTGCCACAGTTTGGTACCGGCATGCCGGCGGTGGGTCGACTGGCCCCCTGATCAACTTGTTTAAGCCTGGGCCAACAAGGAGCCGGCTGGCCCCCCGATCAACCCGTTTAAGTGTGGGCCAACAGGGAGCCAGCTGCTGGAGTTTGGTACCGGCATGCCGGCGGCGGGCTGACTGGCCCCCCCGATCAACTCGTTTAAGCATGGGCCAATAGGGAGTCGGCTGTCGGAGTTTGGTACTGGCATGCCGGTGGCGGGTCGGCTGGCCCCCGATCAATCTATTTAAGTATGGTCCAATAGGGAGCCGACTGCCCGAGTTTGGTACCGGCATGCCGGCGGCGGGCTAGGTAGCCCCCCAATCAACCTATTTAAGCATGGGGTCAACAGAATGCCCCTCCCTAGGTGAGGTTGTATGACCTCGGTGGAAGGAAACCGATGTCCTAGGGTTGAATGACCCTCCATGGTAAGCCATGCAAGGTTTCACACTTTGTGAATCATCCATCACTGGTTATAAAATAGAGTCGGGCTTACACTCTCGGTCACCTAGCTGAGAGATGCCATAGCTCCTAGCCAGTTGGTTGCACGGCAACAACCTTGTGGGTGCCGGCAACCAGGTGGTGACGTGAAAGGCTTCACGTGCTTGCTTTGTGAAAGCTGTCATCGACGCAGTGAAAGGTCACGTCATACTTTCCTTGATTTTAGCTTCTAGCCGGCTAGTTGCATGGCAGCCACCTTGTGGGTGCCAGCAACCAGGTGGTGACATGAAAGGCCTCACATGTTTGCTTTGCGAAAGCTGTCATCGACGCAGTGAATGGTCACGTCGTACTTTCCTTGATTTTTGCTCCTAGCCGGCTGGTTGCGCGGCAGCCGCCTTATGGGTGTCGGCAACTGGGTAGTGATGTGACAGATTTCATGCAGCTTTCTCGATTTTCGTTCAACCAGTTTTTGAACTGGTTGCCGCCTTGTTTGCCAGAATCCGAGTGATGGGTTTTGCCTATAAATAGGGAGGTGAAGCTGTCTAAAATTTTTCATCTCTTCCTCTTGTTTTCCTCCTTCGTTGGTCTCTTCCCCTCATCTTTCCTTCATCTTTCCTTCATCTTTCCTTCATCCTTCTTCTCTCCTTCAACGTTCCGATGCCTCGCACAAAGAATGTCACGGGCCACGTCCGGCGATTGGTTACTAGGGCCGTGCGACAGTGGCTCGACCTTTTTCCACCGACCCTGAAGAATTTGCCAGTGGAGGAGTTTTTCTGTCCCGATCGGGTTGAGTCTGCCCGTCTGTCTATTTTTTTCGTGCTTACGAACAGCGACGGCAATCACTCTTTAGCCGAGGCCATTTTTGGCGCCTCTGATGCGGAAGGCGAGGCATCAGCGGAGGCCCCTCCCTAGAGCTCGCGGCGTCAGACACGCCGCAAGATAGTGGTGGACAGGCAGCGGCATCTCTCCGGGACTTCGACAGTGCCGCTGGAAATCCCTGACGATGCAGCCTCGGATGCGGAGTCGGTTCGGATGGCGCTACCGTGGTATCGCACGGAAACCGGCTCCGAAGAGGCGGTAGCCGACGGCATTTCCCCTCCCGACACCGACCAAGAGTTGACGCTCCCCGTGGATGGTCGCCTGGCCCTAAGGAGTGTTTTATATGGCAGGCCGGCTAATTTCGATCGGCTGCCAGAGGTGTAGCAGCTGTTTGCCACGCAGGGCCTGCTCCCCTTCGTCCGGGATTTTCGCCGTGTGGAGACCGTTCCCGGTCTGGTGGCCGACATGTACTCCAACTTGTCGGAGGTGGAGACGCAACTCGTCCTCGACCTCCAGACCGGGCCAGTGGAACTCTCTAACGTGCTCTTGTTCAAGGTGCTAGGTCTTCGCTTCATCGGCCTCGACATCTTCTCCTCCCTGCCGAGCCTCCCTTGGAGTATCGATGATATCAACGCGGTAGTTGCCGCAGAAGCTGACTTGGACCAGTAGGTCATCAAGGCCCAGGACCTGAACCTAGTCGCCCACCTCGTCTCCTTTATCCTCAACAACACAATCCTACCGAAGGGAGGACATTAGGACGAGATTAGCGTGGTCACCTATCTCACGACTTTCGTGGTGATATCAGATTGCCAGGTGAACTAGGCGGTGGCAGTTCGACACTAGATGCGGGGTGTGGTCTACCCAGGCCGGCGGCCTCCCAGCCGATTGCTGTTTGCGGAGGCAATGGTCCAACTGGTCGACTTCCTACGCGTCTCAACCAGCGATCGGCAAAAGGTTCCGCTCTAGACCCAGCCCATCACGTCGGTCGATCTGGGCCATTACGAGAGGCGGACCCCCAAAAAACCCACATTTGGTAAAAAGTTAGGGGGATAGAGCCGACTTGCCGCCGGCAAGCCGCTTCAAGGAAGCGGCACCCGAATCCCAAAAACCACATCTTCGTGCGAATGATCGGGGAAACAGCTGGCTTCCGCCTGCCACGTAGCGGCTGCCGGTCAGCTACCCAAGAAGGCAAGCCGAATCAATCAAGAAAATACGACGAGATTTAACCATGTAAATCTCGCAAATCTGCCAATTACGCGGACCGCGTAATCAAGTTGGAATCACGCCGCCTTCCATCTTCGGGCGCCCCCAAAGAAGGAAGGCAACCCCTTATAAAAAGGGCGGCCCCCTACACCACTCAGCAGGCTGGAATTTCCGGAGAGAGGAGGCTGGAAGAAGGAGGAGCGAAGGGTTTTCGAAGGACGGGATTTCCTGGGAAGAAGGCCGTCACCCTCGGGAGAAACAACCGTCCACCGGTTCCAAAGGAGGAAAGCAACTCGGGGCCCTGACGCCTTTTTCGTCGTGTCGGAGCAAGGACTTCCGATCCCCGTTGACGACCCCCCTACAGGTAAGTCCTTCCACCCTTGCCGTTTTACGTATGTTTTTTACTACGTTTCATCGAGCCCCGACCGCATAACGCCTTCCTTGTGCAAGGGGACGGCCAGGGGACGGACCCGGGTATCATTCCTTCGGAAACACGTCTGAAGGTACTGGGGGCCGCCCTCCTGGTTGGGTTAATCCACCCGGCCCGGTCGTGCTCAGTTTACGCGTGACCTTCTATTGGGTCTTTTTACGTGGAAACTCAAAAGTTTCTCAACAAGCTTTACAAGTTTTTATCCGATCCCCACATGTCTTTCTCAGGGTCCCAGAAAAATTTCCAGGACGACATCGCCGGCAAGGAAGCCGGCGGTGGCCGTTCGGGTGTACAAACACGTACAACCCGATGTTGCCCGTTTCTTTTTCGGGAGGCGTAAGTCTACCCTCTCAACGCCCCAAAAAGAATCTCGGTATGACACCGCCGGCAAGGAAGCCGGTGGTGGCCGTTCGGGTGTACGAAACGTACAACCCGACGGTTTCAATTTTTCTCTGAGAAATGTAAGCCCCCAAAACCCCCATGGGTGCAAAGGGATGGGGGAAGCAGCCGGCTAGCCGCCACTTCCCCAAAACCCCCCATGGGTACAAAGGGATGGGGGAAGCAGCCGACTAGCCGTCGGCAGGCCGATTCAAGGAACCGGCCGCCGCTTCCCCAAAACCCCCCATGGGTGCAAAAGGATGGGGGAAGCAGGCGGCTAGCTGCCGCTTCCCTAAAACCCCCCATGGGTACAAAGGGATGGGGGAAGCAACCGGCTAGCCGCCGCTTCCGCAAAAACCCCATGGGTACAAAGAGATGGGGGAAGCAGCCGGCTAGCCGCCGACAAGCCGGTTCAAGGAACCAGCCGTCGCTTCCCCAAAACCCCCCCATGGGTACAAAGGGATGGGGGAAGCAACCGGCTAGCCGCCGCTTTCCCAAAACCCCCATGGGTGCAAAGGGATGGGGGAACCAGCTAGCTAGACGCCGCTTCCCCAAAACCCCCATGGGTTCAAAGAGATGGGGGAAACAGCCGGCTAGCCGCTGGCAGGCCGGTTCCCCAAAACCCCCATGGGTGCAAAGGAGTGGGGGAAGCAGTTGGCTAGCCGCCTGCAAGCCGGTTCAAGGCACCGGCCGTCGCTTCCCCAAAACCCCCCATGGGTACAAAGGGACGGGGGAAGCAGCCGGCTAGCCACCGACAGGCCAGTTCAAGGAACCGGCCGCCGCTTCCCCAAAACCCCCCATGGGTACAAAGAGATGGGGGAAGCAGCCAGCTAGCCGCCACTTCCCCAAAACCCCCCATGGGTGCGGACAGAAGGGGGAAATAGCCGACAAGCTGCCGGCTGGCCGGTTCAAGGAACCGGCCCCTATTTCCCCAAAACCCCCGTGGCTGCGCATGGAAGGAGGAAACAGCTGGCAAGCCGTCGGCTGGCCGGTTCCCCGTTTCCCCAAAACCCCCATGGTTGCACATGAAAGGGGGAAACAGCCGGCAAGCCACTGGCTGGCCGGTTCAAGGAACCGGCCCCCATTTCCCCAAGACCCCATGGCTGCGCAAATGGGTTGGGAAGGCAGCCGACTAGCCGCCAGTCAATCGGTACAAGTAGCCGACTGCCGACTCCCCGAAAACCCATCTTTTTCTCCCCTATTCACCACCGGATCCAAGATGGATCCCCGTTTTGTTCAATTCCCATTTGTTTACTTGATTCTCATTTATTTTCACCGGAAGGGATACGGTTATCCCTCTAAACACCCTGGAAAGTCTTCCAAGGTGAGGCCGTACGTGGCCGGATTGACTATCATGTTTTTTGTTTTAGAGCCGGAGAGAGGCCGGGAATGCCCGGGCTGTCTGGGGGTGCCTAACACATTCCCCAACAGTACCCTGAGCCCCGTATCCAATTCTCTCATGTTACACGATTTTACGTGAATCCCGTGGTTTTATCATTTCGATGGTGTATGGACACTTTCCCATCCGGTTTTCCTTGTTTTCTACCCAAAAATAAGGTGGCGACTCCGTTCAACAAGCCATCAACCGCACGTGGTGATGCGCTCACACAAACACCTTTCAATTCTCTGTACCTCAGTCCATCTACCAGCGGGGCTAGCGGAAACCCATGGGCTTTCGGGTGATAACCGGATGAAAGAGAGGGTACAAATTTTTGGCGACTCCACTGGGGACACTCGCTGCATTTTATCGATTAAGTAGCTCAAACTCTCACTCGTACGGCTCTTTTTTAGTCAATCTTTTATTTTTCCGTTAGGATTTTTTAACACACTTGTCGCATTTGCTAAGCGAAGCCGCTTTCTAATGCATTGAACTGTATCACCCTTCTTTGGTATTCCTACAGATCTTTACGGACCTCTGCGGTTCTCCGGGCACCGTCTCTTCACAGACCTCTGCCCTACAGGTTCCGAACCCCGCTGGCTCCCCCTGTCCTGACTCGCTCACAAGCAAGAGCCATGGCCACCGGTTCTGCTGCGGCTTCCGGATCATCCCCTTCCGTCACTACGGCAACTTCTGTGCCGTTGTCCGTGGTCTTCGACCCACCACCGCCTGTCGTCACCCGGACGAACTTCACCAGGCCTGTCATTATTCCTACCGGAACCTCGGACCAACCAAGGATGCCTAATCTGTCCACCACTGTAGCATTCGACAATGCCACAGTGCATCCTGCGCCGCCGGCTTCTCCAGCTACGGAAGCTGAAGGTAACAGGCCGGCTCCCACACGGAGCACCGGCCCGTGCTACCAACCCCCCTCGAACACCAAGGGCATAGGAGCGGCCAATGCCTTCCTGCCACCTCAACCGAGACATTTCGAGCAGACCCTCCTGGCTCATCAGTTGGTGTGCTATCAACAACAAGGGATTGGTTCCATAATCCCCCCCAGGCCAACTATCCGTGTCCCGGAGAGACCTCATTCAAAAGAATATGATGTCGTCACTACTCCCATCGCCGACCAATTCGGCCCACCACCGCTCCAGCCGGCTGCCGCCCCGGCGCCCGACCTGCAAGGGCAGCTACTGCAAAGGATAGCTAAACTGGAAGCATCTTTCCGGAGCATAAAATCTGGCCCGCCTGGACCTTCCTGTGCCTTCCAAAATCTCTGTTTCTATCCCGAAGCAACACTCCCTCCCAATTTCAAAATGCCTGAACTGGTCAAATACAACGGGCACAGAGATCCTCGCGCGCACCTCTGGGCTTTCTGTGGAGACATGGCGGCACTGCAACACGAGGAGAAGCTCCTCGTCCGGCTATTCCAGAAATCTCTCCAAGGACCTGCACTTTCCTGGTACATGTCCTTAGACCTAACAAAGATCTACACCTGGGAACAGCTGGCATACATGTTCCAAGAACAGTACGCATATAACTTGGACCTGGCACCAAAGTTGGAAGATCTCCATTGCCTTCGCCAACGTGAAAATGAGCCGTTTAGTGGCTATGTCGGCAGGTGGCGGGCCCTGGCATCCCAAATCCAGGAAAAACCTGCGAAGAAGACTCTTTAGACATAATTGTGCAAGGTGCTCAACCTTCACTGGCGGCCCTTTTATGCATTCAGTCGTACTCAACCTTCTCCCAGTTAATCAAACCTGGTAGCCGCCTGGAAGGATTCTTGAAGTCAGGGAGGTTTTCAGCTCTCCCATTTGGAGCTGGCCCTGGAGGAAATGCACGTCCCCGACCACCGGCCCTGGGCGATAACATGGGGAACAACCGAGGCCCCCGAAGGAATGACAATGGTCGTCCATCTCCCGTAACCGTTGTGGCGGCAACACCACCACCATACCAACCACAACAGGTGTACGCCCCGACCCAAGAATACCATCCGCCGGTAATCACTCCAGTTCAACAGCCGGTCTACACCACCCGAGCGGCCTCGAATCAACAACCTTGGAGGCCCAAGGCCCCACACTCGGCAGCCACATCCGAGCCGGTGGCCCGCCAACAGTGGCAGGTAACGTCCCCGGCAACCTCTTGACAAAGAAACCAGGGACAAGGAGGAGATCGCCTAGGCGTTAACCAACAACGCCTCGATCAGCAACAGCGTGGGCCACGCCAGCCGCCCCCGCAGCTGTAGCAGCCACGCATTACAGAATACACGCCGCTTTCTGAACCACTAAGCCAGGTATTCCACCGGGCCCAGGCACTACTCACGCTTCCCCCTATCAAGCCACCTCCAGCTACTCTTCCTGCCTGGTACAATTTGTAGCAGTACTGCGAGTACCACAGGTCTGCCAGCCATGTAACGGACCATTGCCGGACGTTGAGACAAGCTATTTAGAGGCTTATCAACTCGGGCACCATTGAGCTTCAACAACCTCCCGTACCCCCAGAGCCGGGCCAACATACCTTCCCAAATCATGCAGGCAACTCCCAGGTCAGTGCTATCTTCCTAGGTGCCCGAAAAAGGCACCTGCTCGAAGGGTTCCGGCCTACACAACCGATTTCCGCCTATCCCACCAGGCACGGACAAGGGACAAGAAGATCCCTCCCTTCGGCACGACTGCTGGATGCAGGAACTCCCTGGCTGAACCCCGTCGACCTCATCCAGTCGGCCAACCATCCATCGACACTAGAGGAGCTCCGGCCATACTATCAACAACTCCGGACCTCCATCCTCACCATCAGCGGCCACCGGAGAAGGAGGAAGTCTTCAAAGCCTACGCCACAATAGGCATCATCCCCACTCGCAGGAAAATTCTTCGTTCGGGTGGCGCCTACAGTTGCCACATCAAAAGAACCGGTTGTCGCGTCAAGGGAGCCAGCCGCCGGGACGACCACATGGGCTCAGCCCAAGGTAATTCTTTACTCACCCGCTGCCCTAGTCAGGGCAATCATCCCGGCAGTACCTCCAATCCCTAAAGCCTCAACCACCGGCTTTGCGCCCACAATCGGCACTCCAGTTGACACGGCCTCTCCAGCGGCTGTGACACTGGCGCCGCTCCAAGCACACCTGGCAAAATAGCTGCTCACCAGGCCCTCCCCTCCGGCCTCGCTCACTTCCAAACAACATAAAGGCAAGGGAATAGAACAGCCGTCCACATGCACGGCTATAACCAGGTCAAGCCAGGTATATCAACCACAGTCGCACCCTAGAGGAATCTCCATCCCGGGAATAGCAGGACGAACTTCAACCAATAACTGACCACCGACTGCCGCTTCAGTAGGGCCGGCAGCTGCCTCCTCAGCACCGGCCATCCAGTCGCGATCGCTCCCGAACCTGTCAATCCAGTTGCAAGGGATACGGGCTGACATCTCCCTATGGGATTTGCTCCGATCCTCTACTGATAGCCAAAGTAGACCAAGGTCTCACTCCCAGGGCCACAAAAGGAATGGTGGCCACAGTAACAGTCCCCTCTTTCGTCTACTTCTCAGATCTAGACCTCTCACCAGCCGGGACCAACCACAACCTGTCCTTGTACATTCGGGTGTAATACAAGGACCTCTGTATCCCCATGGTAATGATCGATGATGGATCCGGGCTAAACCTGTGCCCGCTACAAGTCCTGCACAAGCTGGGAATCAAAGAGCAAGACTTGCTCCCCACCGACCGGGTGATGAGAGGGTTCGACGGCACTCTGCACGAAGCCAAAGGTGAAGTCATCCTCCCCCTCGTCATCGGACCAGTCGCCTTCAAAGTTCCTGTGCACGTGGAAGACATTCCCCCAAGCTACAATCTTATCCTGGGCCGCCCATTTCTCCACCAGAATTCCATTGTGCCTTCCACCCTTCATAGGATACTTAAGTTCCTATGGAAAGGGGAGGTCATCGTCATACTGGCAGAAAATTACTACCACCTAGGACAATCTGTAGCAGCTGTGGTGTCATCTGGGACACCCCACTCGACATCGGAACCAGCTATCGCCTCACCTCCGGAATTCCAGAACCCAAATGGTTATGACTATCTGTCCAGACGAATGGAGCCTTGTGAAGACGACCGACAACCAGATCAAGAGCTAGAAGACGGCCTGCTGCAACTGTTCGGAGAATCTCCAGTGTGCACCGAGGACCCAACTCTTCACCAACCTCCCTCACCAATGCCAATCCTACAGGGAGGAACTTCGGAAACGGATGTGGCGTCTGACTGGTTTGTACAGGGAAAGGAGATGACAAGGTGCGCTCCTTCCCCCTCTCCTTCAAACTAGCACAGCAGCACCCACCTGATGACCTAGGTGGGAACACTCCAGGCTTGCAGGTCATCAACATCAGAAGGAAAGCCTAATTGTTTCCGCGCAACTCACGCCGGAACCCGCTCCTTCAACAATAGGGCTTGGCATCCCACGCACAAGTGCGCCGGCAGCTGCGTCCTCAACAACCATTGACTTGGCAACCCGATCAAGTCAACCAGGACTTGGCAATCATACCAAGTCTTTCGCTCGACACAGCAAACCACCAATCCCTCGGGCACCGGCCAGATCAACCGGAAACCGTCAACCACCAACGAGGGACCTACATCATGAAGACAGGACAGCTAGCCTACTTAGTCTGGGCAACATCTTTCAAAATGCTGGCCAACACTCCGGGACAGAACTAGGGGCATTCTGCCCCTCCCCTCAAGCCAGTAAACAAGA
>JAMKPZ010004102.1:0-15914 GCA_024699675.1 Amphibolis antarctica
GCGGCGGCGGCGGCTTCATCAGTGGTTTTCTCCATCTCTATTCCCATCGACGACGACATGTGGTGCTGCCTCTTGAACAGCACAAAGTTCCTCCCCCGATTCGACGAAATCGTCTCCCAATTCTCCAGAACTGCACCATCAGATAAAAAACTCAGGGGGCATGATAAACAAGAACCTTCGCAACAAACCGAAAGCAACACATCACCACTTACCCTCCGACGCGACGCTTGAGCAGTAGAGAAGGAAATCATTGCAGTTCGCCCCCAGAATGGGCCGCCGACGCTCACGAGCGTACGCACGCAGCACGGTCGCAATCACATCCGAAACCCTAACCCCCTCCTTGGCGACGAACCGAATGGGCCCGGGGCTCCCCAGTACGGTCACCGAGATCAGAAACCGATCCCCACCCTTCCCGTCCCTCGCGCTGGTCCTCTGATTCGTCCTCACCAAAAACGCCATCCCCGAATGTCAGACCCGTCGACCTGCGGTGGGACGTCGAGGGACAAGAGAAGGGGAAGAAGGAAGGGGGGTGGAGAATGCGTTCCTGCTCAAGGGTCAAGGCCGAGGCAGCGGTAGTGCCAGCCCTGCATGCAAGAGCCGAATGCGAAGGAGGAGGAAGAGGACGATGCCAGGGCGGAGGCGACGAAAGCTGGGAGATCGACGGAGGAGTGCTCCGGCGAGAGGAGGGATGCGTTCACCATTCACGACGATCGACGCTGCGGAGATCCACCGGCTGCGACGAGGACAAGGGCCGACGACCTAGGGTTTCCCTCGGTGGCGAGGAGGAGCGTGTGGTCTGGTGGTCATTGCCCAACCCATGGTCGCACATTTATGGCGCCTCGTCCGTTGCCACCTACTCATTTCTCACCGTCCGATTGTCGTTTCACCGTTCGGATTCCGTAAGGTACCGTACCGATTCGGAATTCTCGGTTTTTGTTTCCTTTTTTTGTGGCGAGCAGAATTCTGAATTCCAAACCAATCCAAAAAAATTCTTTTTTAACGAAAACATATTTTTAGTTAACTTTTCAAATTTTCTTTTGGAAATTTGTTTTTTTAAGAAAAATTATTATTTTAAAATTAATAAAGTTACTTTTCTTGATAACATTTCGAATCCAAACAAGTAAGACGAGTTTATGTCGAAAAATTGAGAGGAATTGAATTTGAGAAAATTTAATTTTATTTAATTTGAGTATTTGTGAGGATTTCTTTTTGACAAAATTTAATTTTTTTACCGAATTCATTTAAAAGGAGTTTTAAAATTTAATTTCGACATTTTCTTATGAATTAAGTAGAATTTCTTTGCTCGTACCCTGAGACATTCTATTATTTTTGCACTTTTCAAAAAGTCAATAATTAAAATTTAAAATATATTAACCTTTTACTATTTTTAAAATAAAAAATAAATTCAATTTTTTTATATGTATATATACTAAATTTTCAAATTCACCTCTTCGATAAGTTCAATTTTAACTAGAAAATGAATTCTTAATAATTTATTTTCATTTATGCACAAACGAACCCCTAGAAGGTTTGTGCCTCTTCGAAGTTAATGAAAAAAAAAATTTAGAATTTTTTTCATTATTGAAATATTAAAAATCTAGAAATGAAAAATTTTATGAGATCATTTGTACACTTTATGAAAATTTATATTTAATTTTAAAAAATTAAAAATATTCTAATTTTTAAAATTTTAACAATAAATTTTCTTTTTCATTAATTTCTAAAAAGCAAGAGCACAAACCCAGAGTTACTTTTCTAGTTAACATTTTGAATCTAAAATTTTTTTTAACAAAAACATATTTTTAGTCAATAGAAGTTTTTTTTTTGGAAAATTTATTATTTTAAGTTAACATTTCGAATCTGTGATAATAAGTTTAATAAAAAATCTTTCAACCACTAAAATATCACTTAAGTTAAGTGGTTCTATAATTTTGAGCTACTACGTTAGTATCAGTGAAGGTGAAAGATCTTTTTACCATGGTAAAAGTATCACTTTAATTCGATTTTTTTAAATTTTAATCGTGATAAAGTAAAAGTAAAATACCATTAATGTCCCGTCCTGATTGCGAAATAAATGGGCCTCTAATTTAATTAGTTTTGCGATCATATTAAAGATTGACTTGCTGACTTTTGCAAAGACGATTTGACCACGTTTCTTATTGCCTAAACGATCTTGTGTCAAAGGTATCATTTGTTTTGTTTGAGCGTTTTTGCGAGTTAGATTGAATTTTATAATTTTTTTAAAAATATATAAATAGTAAAAAAATGTAGTTATATAATAAAAACGTGATTGTACAGTGACAAACGATACCAAAGTCAAACTTAGTGTGCACGTGAAACCCTGGGTCACAGAATAAAATAGAAAATTTACACGGTTAAATTAATTAGTGCCATAATGCATAGGTTCAAAAATGTTACACGTAGGTTGATACAGTTTTTTTCGAGTTCAAAATTTTGAACTGATTTTATAAATAGAATTAGAATTATATAGTAATTTAGAAGATAAAAGTTTATACATTAGAATTTGTATAATAATAATTATGTTGAAAATAATTTTAGAAGTTAAAAGAAATTGAAAACAAATAGAGCCAAAAAATAAAATATATATAAGTGAATAAGTCAAATTGTCCAACATGATCAAATTTGAAATCTAAGGCATTGTTTGTTTTCTCACTCTTGCACTTCAGGTGCGGGAAAAATTGATTTTTAGGAGAATGATTTTGAAATGAAAAGAAAGAGTAGAGTAATTTTGATAATGAAAGAAGTGAATTGAAAATTATAAATGTCATCACGAAACTAGAAGTATTTTTAAAAGTTGAGAGTGGAAAAAAAGAACGAAGCTTAAATAAATGTTAAAAAAATTATCATTCTAAAAAAAAGATTAGTTAGGCTGATGTTGACTATAGTAAACTCTTAAAATTATTTCTAACATTATTATTATTGTATAAATTTCAATGTATATATAAAATTTTATAACTTTAATTATTATGCATTTCGAACATCATTCATAATACTAGCTCCAACTTCAATTATACCTGACTCTAGTTGAAACTCTCTCCAAACTCACCCTTAATTACATATGTATTTTTTTTAAAATAATAATTATATGGAAAAGGATGATTGGAAAGCAGGGTTAATTAATTAAATTAGAAATCGAAAATGAATAACGTACTTACTCAAAAAAGAATAATTAACTGCTCTTTTACATACTTTTATTTAAAATTTTATAAAAAGTATCACATTATTTGGTAGATATTAATTTCTACTACACTGGCAATCGATGATGCTCATCAAGCGAGAAAGAAATTAACGTATGTGAGTAAAAACACTGGAACTTCAGAAACCCTAGCTAATAGAGTCTTCGATCCAATTAAATTGAACCCAACTAATATAATTGAGCCACCAGGCCAGTCATACCATCCATCTCCGCCTCTGGATATCTGCTCTTGGGAGAAAAATCACGGATGCTTGCCTCCTTCATCTCTCGCGGCATAATTAAACACACACACACTCACTCACACACACACACACACTCACTCACACACACACACACACTCACTCACACACACACACACAGATATATATATATATAGAGGTATGAAGGAATGCAGCTAATTATTAATGAAACTCCAATGGGCGCTGTTAATCGATCATGCCTGGTCTTTGCCACACCAACCTGGCATTCCCAAGGTAAACTCCAAACTTGGGACCTTGAGATCCTGACGTGAATCTGATTCCTGCAATTAATCAAGCAAAATTCCATGTCTTGATTTGATTCAAACAGGAGATCGAAGCTTGTAAAGAGTAATAATTAATTAATTAATTAAGCAGAACCTCGTGCCATGCCAAGCCTGTTGGTCTGACTGCCTCCCCCTCCCTTGAGCTTGTTTCCGGCCAGGCTCCTCTGCTGAAATATGTGGGTGAGGGAACTATACATTCAGCATACATATATATATATATATATATATAGTTTAAACAATTCATTCAGCAGCACTGGAATCAAACAATTCCTTTTTCTTTTTCTTTTTTTCCGAAAGGAAGTGAAGGGGGAGATGACTAACATTGTGATAATGGACAAAATGATAAACAATACATAAGAAAAGTAGATGGGTTTCGGCAATACATATTGCCCCTACATGAATCAATTTAACTCTACATTTATGAGTAACGGGAACCCATTAAAAGTGTTGAAATAATTCTACATTAATAAATGTAAGAAATAAATTAGGTTAATTAATATAAGAAAAAAATCTCTTCCACTCAAAACTAATTGATTTTTAGATAAAATTTCAACATGCATGGTATAAGTGAGGGAAGGTGTTAGAATACTCACATTGATATATATCAATGTGGGTATAAACTACCTAGGCCTAATATATGAAAAAAAAACTTCCACTCATAGCTAATTTGCTTTAAGATGAAATTTTAATACACAGAAAGAGGTAGTAATTATACAAAGGAAAAATAAATAAGAAATTACTAACAATGAAAAAAGAGAGCAAACGAGCAATAAGAACATCATCTAAGATATATATCTATCATGCCGTTTTGATTCTTCATTTTCTTAAGATTTATTAATTAAGCTAGCTATGGTATATATATGAATCTCATTGACAGTAACAGCTAACACTTATCATAAACATGAAGAAGATATCAACAATGCATGGTCCATTGGTCCTTCTGAAAGGACTGATATTGTAATAGGCCATGCAGCTTCACTTTAGGGTTGGTATTCTAATTCCTTGTCATGATGACAACAATAATCAATAATTATGTGACTGGAAAAAGGGCTGTCTAAAAGGATTTCAGCCGCATTCAAGTATATATACAACTTAGTGTAATTAAGGTCTATTTAATTGTACATATATATATATCAACTTACTCCTAGGCATTGCAGGTAGCAACAATATCATGGTATTGCACTACACAGCTTGTACAGAAATCGCTTGCAACTTACACAGCTTGCACACACACACACACACACACACGGGAGGAGGAAACAATTAAATTACTTTCAAAGAGGAACGAAGCCATTCTATTTAGCAGGCATGGCAGTTCAGTGATGATCAAGAGAAAGACAAAACAGCCCAAGCAGGAGCCGAACAAAGAAAACTAAAACCCTAGATGATAAATGCACTAATTTTTTTTTTAAAACACCTAATATAATAAATACGAACATTTGTGAGGGTTTTTTTTTATGATGGTAGTATTATTTATTAGGTTTGAATCTGTAAAAATATTTTGTCGAAAGTCTTGTGATGAGTAGAATGAAGATTGACAACGGTCTGCTATTGAACAAATCCTTGTATCAGCAACTTATTAATATGCCAATTAAGATCGATCGTCTCATTTAATCAATGTGTATTGAATGAAAAATTTATATAAATATATATGCCTATTCTCCCGTCCCTCTGTGGCTGACAAGTATATGGTAGAGGTTTTATCTTCCCCAGACGTTGCTGTTGTCGCAGAACCCATGGCAGGAGGTCAAATCTGCACAAGACCTTGCCAGTACCAAACCAAAGACCCAACACACAAAAGGATATTATAAACACATACGTGTAAAACTGCAAAAGCTGTCATGGGAAAACCCTTTTCGTCTTCACCCAGAGGCCATGGAGGTGTTGATGTGTTGTGGAAGACCATGGATCGAGGACATGCATGGAAGGGTGCTCACGGTTGAGATGGATCGATCGGTAACCAGTAGAGAGGAGGAGGCCAGGGGTCAGGTGATTATATATATATATACATGTACGTATGAGTACCTTGAAGAGTTGCTCCACCTAGTGCTGGTGTAAGGTTGCACCAGGGACGACCCATCGGATGGTCCGGCGCCTACGAGTTGCTGCGCGTTCAGATCGGCCACCGGCGACGGGAGCTCTTCCAGCTCGCCGGTGCCGTCGGATAGCCCTTGAGATCGATCAGGAAAGACGGTAATTAATTAGTTAACCGTGATCTGCACGTTGGTTAGAACAAATATACAAGATACCTGACCTAAAAGGTTGTGTGAAGAAGATAGATAGGGCTAGTAAAGTAGAGGAAACACAGAAGGGCAAGGAATACGAATTACCTGACGAACCTCCAGGTTTGCCGGTGGACTTGACAGTTCTGTACATCTGCAACAATAAAGCCCAGAGAGAGACAAAATAATGAGACGGTTGAATTAATTAACTAATGGAGAATAAAATGGCAGGAAGAGGATGAGATCATTTGGACTGATGAGGTGAAGTCGTTGTGATGGGGACCCAGAAAAATGTTGAAAGGAAGAAGAACAAGAAGGAGAAGAAGAAGATGATGATGATGATGAAAAAGAAGAACAACTAACCCTAAAGAAGAAGAAGAAGAAGAAGAAGAAGAAAAGGTTGATGGTGATGACGAAGAAAAAGAAGAGCAACCCTACAGAAGAAGAAGAAAAGGAGGAGGAGGAGGTCTGTCTTTTTTCCCGAAAGTCATGGGCTTCTGCTTCTGCTTTCAGTCAGGGTGCTGTTTTTTTGGGAAGCTGCTTTGACGGGTGGCGTTGTATTATTTTGAAATGATGGCATGGCATGGCGTGGCACAGCATGGCTTCACCTTATCATTCTCGCTCTCTGTCTCTCTCTCTCTCTCCCCACTCTCTTAATTCATCCACCTTATGACCTCTGTACGATGTATACATGGCAATCTTTTGTCTGAGCACGGTAGATCCGTGGTCACTCGTCCATTTGATACTGTGATCAGAAGGCGCAGAGAGAGATAGAGAGAGAGAGGAGAAACACAGTTCTAGAAGAAACAGTCCACCAAATAGAATCTGAACAGAAGACGAAGGGAAAGAAGAAGAAGAAGAAGTAGAAGAAGAGGAGGAGGTATATAAAATAGAAGAAAAAAGGAAGTAGACAAAGAAGAAGAAGAAGAAGAGTCAAGTGGTAAGGTCACCTGCAAATGGCTCTTGACATGGGCCAGAGTTAGATCCTTCACATCCATGAGCTCAAGAACAGACTTTGGCGTGGCCCCTGGTCATCAAGAAGATTGAAAAAGGTTTGCTCCAAAATCAACATTTTTCTTCAGCAAATTAAACAAAAGGGGGGAAACGGAGGTGGATATGAGGTAGGTAGAGAGAGAGAGGTGTAGTACTCTCATGGCCGCCGAGGAGCTCAACTGCATGGACGAAACGAGCATGGAGGGAGGTGGTCCACCGCATCCTGGGAGCTCTCACGCTGCGTTTGGTGGGGAGCTTTGGCGTGAATCTGGAGCCGAGACCGAAGTGGTAGTGGTGGAAGAGCTGGGGTTGGGATTTGATCGGCCGGGGGGCGGCCCGATCGAAATTGGAAGGGGAGGAGGAGGGAGAGGAGGAGGAGGTGGTGGAGGAGGAGGAGGACGACGGCCAGGCGCGGTAATTGCTGCCGGAGTTGTTGGGATGGAGGGTGAGGAAAGGAAGGGAGGCGGTGTGGTAGATGGGGATGCCCTTGATCGGCGTCAAGCCATCGAGCGGCGCCGTCTCTTGGTGGTGGTGGTGCTGCTGCTGCAGCATCTGAGTCTGAGACCTCCACGTCCAGGGCGAGTTAGAGGGCCTGGAGAGGGAGGGTTGGGTGGAGGACGCGGGCGAGTCGACCACGGCGTTTCTCCTCCGCAAGTCGTGCAAGGCCGAAGGAGGAGGGTTGTTTGGTGGGCTGATGTGCAAGGTCAGGTCCGGCGACGGCATCGGCGACGACGCCTCCATCGATCTCACAATGGCATTATGCTGTAGCCACGCCCGCAAGATCGATCGACTTTACAACAATCTACTCATGTATTCCTCAGCCGAACAGATCGAATTGGTGGGGATCGGAAAAAAGGAGCTAGCTTGCAGGCCGGGTGCTGGGAGCAGCTGGAGCAACGCAGTGGGAAGCGTGAGAGAAACACAGCGTTCCGCTCGTGTCACTCACAAAAACACTGCCCAGACGTCGGGCTTACGACCCACACATCTCGCAGTCCACGGAAACAAATAAGTGTGCAGGCCGATCGAGTGCTGTAGCTACATGACGACAACGGCTCTACGCCAAATATTCAATTGGGAAAGAACATATTTACACAACGTCGTACGAGCTTCCCCGGCCTCCATCTTCCAATCATGAAAGCCCATTCCTCCGCCCGGTGATCCACTAATTATTACACCATCGTATTGAAATTAATTCTCTTGTAACATGTTAAAGTTATTTTTCCGGTGTTACTTAATTTTAATTTTTTTTCCTTTTTCTCTCTTTTTATATATATATATATATATATAGAATAACTAGAGGGAGATTAACGAAAGATTCAAAGGATAACGAAGAAATGATTCAAGATGATAGTAGTGCATTATAAGAATTTCAACAAAAATAATTATAGGTTACTAGTCAACAAAGGTGGAGGGGAAGAGGTTGAAGTCGATGAATATAATATTTTATAAGTGCAAGTTCAGGAACACTAGTTGAATAATAATAGTAGTAGTGTACACAAAGAGGAAGATGGAGATTATATTGGTTGTATAATAGTGTGGATTTTACCTCACTAATTGACTAATAGAAAAAAAACTTACAAGTAATATAAGAATCTTAATTTTACTTATTATTTTCAATGTAAGACTATTTTTTCCAACACACTATCATACTTGTGAGTCTCTTATTAGAATGCTCTATATAACATCTTATATGTAATGTGCGTGAATTGACTACAATATCATATGAATTTTATCTCACTAAAGTTAATTAGTTAATAAAAAAAAGGTTCACAAATGATACAAGAGTCTTAGATTCACTCATTATTTTCAATGTGAGACTATTTTTTTCAACACACCATCATACTTGTGAGTTTCTTGTTAGAATATTCTACATAACATCTTACATGTAACGTAAGTGAATTGACTACAATATCATGTGAATTTTATCACATTAAAACCAATTAGTTAACGAAAAAAAGCTCACAAATGATATAAGAGTCTCAATTTTATTTATTATTTTTTAGCATGAGACCATTTTTTCCAACAAATAAAAGTTAAAAAATAAATCAAGATCATTAATTTTACCCATATGGATGGATTTCAGTATATACTGGTTCCGCAGAGCTTCCAAGCTCTAATTCCCTTCCCACCCACCCGAAAATTCCCAATGCCCAGCGAAGTGGCCTGGGTATTGTGGTGTCCTCCCCCACAGGGTGAGCTCAGGCGTCTTCCTAAGCACAGACGACGCACGTACGAATGTAAGCCGACGGGCGTTTGACCCATTGGTTCCAATTTCCAAAACCCTAGGTTCCGTCAAGGACTAATTAATTAAAATAACGCACCACAACCGCGCGCATTGGGAAGGAGGTACGCACAAATGCTGCTCCTGATCTGTGCGTCCTTTAATTTGATCGCTGTTCTTTTCTTTTTCCCAGGTTCGGTGTTTAATCTATCAATGTCAAGGCGCAAGTACTTAATTATATAACAGCCAATTACAGATATCGATCATTGTTAATCTTTCCTCAGTTTATATAAATATATATATATATATATATATATATATATATATAAACACGTGTTAGGTTTAATCCTGGTCAAAAAAGCTAGCATTAATTACCAATATCAAGAAATAATTAAAAATATCAGAAATTGATAAAAAAACATCTTGCATCTAAAAATAAGGATTTATTTGGTATAACTTTCATTTAAACCAAAAATCACTTCCAATGATAACGTATAAGATTTTCAAAATAGTTTTTTCAAAAAAAGTTAAAAAAGATGTATACCTTTTCATGTTTCCAGAGCTAAAAAAAAGAAACTTCGATCAAACGAAATCCAAGACTCAATGGAGCGATGAGAACATTCATAAAT
Organism: Amphibolis antarctica; assembly: GCA_024699675.1. Classification (NCBI taxonomy): domain Eukaryota; kingdom Viridiplantae; phylum Streptophyta; class Magnoliopsida; order Alismatales; family Cymodoceaceae; genus Amphibolis; species Amphibolis antarctica. Next base: position 9,806 of record JAMKPZ010004102.1, read on the forward strand.
TATGATGATATATATATATACAATTAGCAAGTATATTAATTTTACTTTTAGGTTCATAATAATCAGATGATTAAGCCCTCTCTCTTACCCAAGCGAACCATAAACCAATGTTTTGAATAATGTGTATCCTTGTCGCTCGAGCCGATGCGCAGGTGTGCATTTATGAGATGTGAGAGCTCCATGCTACTCGAATTCAAATCTCAGGGCTTTTTTTAGGAAAGCTTACACCTGCTGCGCGCACTCCATTAAATTATTACCCTGCATCCGCAGTAAAACAAATTGAAAATTCCTTCTCAGAATAGATGACGCCACTAATGCTCTTTAAAATCCATATCGATCTACCGAAAAACCTTAGCTTAATTATTCAATTTAGGCTATATATATTTGGGAAGAGTTTCTTTTAACTTTTACGCAAATTTTAACATATTATTATCATTATACAAAACTTACATATTATTTTAAACTTCTTTTCTTAGGAATCTCCCACGTCATTATTACGTTAGAAGTGATTTTTTGTTTAAGCGAAAGTCATATCAAACGAAGTCATTGAATATAAGTGTGTTTGTTTACGTTTTTTAAGAAATTACATGATTTATGATTTACGTTATAAATATTTTAGTATAATTTTTTAATATAATATATTAAAATTATTTAATAAATATTACTATAAATTATTATAATGTACTGTAAAATATTTAGAGAGAGAGAGACAGAGCGACGACGGAGAAATCAAGTAACGTTACGTGTCAGTCAACGCAACCCCTGGTTTAAGACTTTGGTCCTGACTGGGCTTAAATGTGTCACTTCTCAATCAAAAACTACGCCAGGTTGCCATCTCAAGAAAGTTTGAACCAAACGGCCGGGGCGTGTGTGTGCGCGTGTCTGTGTGTAGGGGTGGGGTGGAGGGGGGTACGTACAACCTGCAGCGCAGGAGAAGCCGAGAAGGGTGCGTTTTTACCGTCCCTCTTGGGTAGAGAAGAGATCCAGCACCTGAGCCGCATTCACACTTGGCAGCATCTTTTCCTTGCAGGGCCTCCCGCCTCCCTTTCTGCCCACCTTTTTCCCCTCCCCCACCATGCTCGGACGTTTCACCTCTGTGTGTGTGTGTGTGTGTTGTCCTAAAAATGCATGTGTGGATCTTTCAGATGTGAAGGGGCTGTCAAGTTGTTCTTGCCTTAGGAATCAAGCAAGCCTTTTTCTGATCATATACACGGAGCTGAAGGTAGCTACATACATACATATATACATATATATGTATGCTTATATGTATATCTTCAAAGGCAAATATTTGCTTCCATCCAAACACCATAAGGTCAATTTTACTGGGATGTTTGTTGGGTTGGGTCTCTTCAAAGTACACTTCCATTTCATATATATATTTCATAAATTAAAATACCACCACTATTATATTTGATTAATTAATATATAGTTTTTTTCTGCAAAAGCTGCTGATATGAATTTTACATTATTTAAATCAATTATATAGTTAATTAAAAATGATTCACAAATAATATAAGAGTTCTAATTTTACGTACTCATCGATTTCAATTTCCTAACATGACTCTACGGTTGTAAGTTTTTCATTAAAGTATCTTACAAATATCTTACGTATAATGTACGTAGATTAATTTTAATATCATGTAAATTTTACTTTATAGTAAAATTAATTAGTTGATAAAAAAATATTTACAAGTAATATAAAGATTTACTCACTGGTTTCGATGTAAGACTAGTTTTTTGAACAACTATATATATATATATATATAAAACCAGATAAGGAGAGCTTGGTTTGACTTTCTCCAGCTCCATTAATTGTAAGAAGTTAAAGAAAACTTTATGTTTGAATCGAGACAAGACAATGCCACTAGCAACATCGAAAAGATATTATATGTACGTGTTGCATTGAATAATTAATTAGAAGAATGTACGTACGTGTTCTCGCATGACTTGTGGATCTGATTTCTTATAACATATTGTACGTTAACCACTTTCTTATCCAAAGTGATTTGAAAAAAGGGGCTGGAATTTTCAAATGTATGTATGCAGAAGCTATCTTTCCTGATTAAGATTAAACTAATTACCCTCAATTAATTTAATTGATAAAATACGTGCAACTAAATTGTCTATTGACCTTCGTTTGCACACTCTAATAATTAAATGCCTGGTGTGTATGTGCGTGTATATATATATATACTTTCATTGATTTTGCAGTCCAATGGTCCAATATCCCATCACCTGAATAGTGCATATGTTTTTCTCTCACACACAAATATATATACATCGTAGTTTTCAACGATAACTAATTACTTAATTACCTAATTAAATCCATGCATGCATACGGTTACCGTATGACAAAGGAAGGTATGTATATATGCTTGTGTTCCCACTCGAACTATTTAAGTCATTTGGGTACGTACATATGTACAGATTTGGTCTGTCACTATATAGAAGATGTTTGTCATTATAAGGTATCTATTGTAATAGATTTGTTAGTTTGTCATTAAATGTTGATAGTAACACCAACTATATTGACAAATGTGTCTAATCTATGGTAATGATTTTTAAACCTATAGTGATGGATCTATTTGTCATTATTATATGCCTATTTTCTTGTAGTGGCTTGAACCATCGCCAAGTATAAGGGATCTGCTCATTAATCTCTACTTGAAACTTGTAGCTTTACTAAAGAGTTGAAATTTGACAAACGTAAAAGTTGCCATCACCAAATTAAAATTGGGTGAACAGGTTTTGACACCCAGTTAATGTTCACATCAATTAATGATCAAAAGATTCAATATTTGAGCGAAAAAAAAGAAAAAGAGCTTGAATTGAGGCTACAATTGGAAAAAAATTCACTTACTCTAACTTTAATTTTGTACAAACTCCAACGTGTACGTCATTATATATCACCACACAAACTTAAAATTTTTCTCAAACATACCTTGAGGTGAGAATCTATAATAAAAAATTTAAATGCTTGCAAAGCATGTACGTGGACTTTTTGCAAATAAATTTACAAACTCACCCTTAGATAAGATCAAACTTATGCCGCAAAATATGTAAAACCAGAGGGACGTAAATGCAAACCCTCTGGTATATATATAAAACAAATTTTCCATTTATAATTAAAGGCATATTCATTTGTTTATTTATTTATGGTCTGCCAAACCAGAGTCGAAGTCAAACATGTATATATAATATATCACGAGTTTCCTCAACATGCATAGCTGATTAATTTAACGTACGTACGCGATGACTACTGGATTTGCCGAAAAGGAGAAAAGATCGAAAAAAAGTAAACCACGTACTTGCAGAGTAATTAATCAATCGATTGCAGAGGAGACAGACGCAGAGACGTATTATTAATATGTGCGTGTACACGGGAACAAAGGAATAAGAGATCGAATAAGAATTGTGGAAGCGAGATTCGCGGTGATCACGTGAGCGAACACATGCCTTCTCTTCCATTCGTGCCTTTTTTTTATTGCAACGGTGGTACGAATATGGATGGATGGATGGACGGACGTATATTTTTTTCGTCAATTATTAATTGGGTTATAATAATTAAGCATCAAAACAGCTTCCAACCTGTTAATAAGACATCTCTTGTGAACATTTCGGAGAACGAAATGCTCCGTAGATTCTGGCGTGTTTTTTGTCTCTCTGGCTAGAGAAGATAACTGCACGTATGTTATTGCATATATATATATATATATATTTATTTATATATGTATAGTCGTTTTTTCGTTGATGTTATTAGAAAATTTTTTTAGTAGTGTAAATTCGTTGGAGGAACTTCTGATGGTGTTTAAAAAAAATTTTGGTGGTACAAAGAAAGTTTGGTAGTACGTAGAGGAAATTTTGGTAGTATTTGAAGGAAATTGTGATGGTTCAGAGATGAAATTTCGTTGATTTAGAGGAAATTCCGATAGTGCAGAGGAAGTTCTAGTGATAATTAGAGGAAATTCTGATAGTGTAGAAGAAGTTTAAGTAATACGTAGAAAAGATTTTGATGATACAAAGGAAATTTTGATCGTTCAGAGAGAAAATTTCGATCCAAAACCCACTACTATGGATAACACTCTAATGATCTAACATTAATTCTTCGTCCGCCTTCAAGGCCCCAACTCCTCCCCCCACTTGCTTCCTTGGGACTTTTTGTCTTGCTCTATTTTTTCCATTTGTGTTGCATATAATATATATTTGTTAAGTTTAATTATTTTCTTATTAATCATTTATTTATCTTATTTCTCTGTATTTTCAGAAAAAGATCTTTAATTTTTAAGCTTTCTAGACATTCTATTGCATGCACAAACACCCTTTTTTTTGACATTGATCTCTGGTTTTCTATTACTCTCTATTTTGGTTTCTAGACTTTCCATGCATTGCGCATAAACATGTTTTTAATCGATTTGTGGAAAAGAAAAATACATGAGACACAATACAATTTTACAAGAATTAAAACATCCACAATTGATTTTCATCGATCTCTATATATTTTTTTAAAATTGTTGCATGCACTACTTTGACCAGAAGGTTAATGGAAAGGTTGTTTGTGTTCAGATTGAATTAAAATTTTACTAACTTACGTTAGCAAGTTGCTTCTTTTCAAATTAAATTAATGGGTTAATTACTTCATGTTCAACTGGTTTGACTTACTAAAATAATTATAATTATTTTCATATCAAAGGTATCTCAAAATGCATGCAGGTACAGTGACAATTTTTTTTAGTTACTTATAGTCGGTTAATTTTAAAATATAATATTTTAATTCTCGCTGCACTCAATAATATATATACGTGGGACCAGGTTATAAACACGTAGGTTTAACGGTACGGATGACTTTTATTTCCCATTCAATGAGCATCGACTTTTTATATCATTAAAATTTATGTCGGCCGGCGGATCAAGGCGTCCAGCAATCGGAGGAAAAAAAAAGTTGTGGAATCGAAATTTCCACGTTTAATTCATTTTCATATTTGAGGGGTTTTGCGTTTTTTAAAAATCCAAGAAAAATAAAATTTTAAATTTTTTTTTAGATTTTTAGGTATCTGTGTATTAAAAAAAATTTAAATTTTTTCATCATTTCTTACGTGTTAGAGTCAAGAAAACTCTTACAATTAATAAAAATTTCATCACAACGTATTCTTTTGTTCTCATGCATTTTATCTAACATTTTTCAACTATCACTAAACTTACGGAGAAAATGTGAAATTATGTTTGAAATGTTAAAATATAGAATTTTTTTATATTAATTTTCTAAAATTTTTGTAACATAAAAAATAATCTTAAATTTTTTTTTTTAAAAAATTTTATTTTTAAAATTTTCAATACGAATGAACCTTTTGAGTTTTGACATACATTTATTTACGTCAATTTTTTAGTCAGATTTTTTGAAAAGGACGTGTCAGTATGGCTAATTAAATTTTTCGAAACTTTCTCTCTCTTGAATTAGAAATGACCACAAGACGGACACCAAAAATTTTGTTTTGTCTGCGGGCGATCGAGATTAATTGGCACGTGCGTTCATACGCACATGCATGAGTACTTTCCTTCTTTATCAGTTGTTTTGCTTACTCTCCTGAAAGCCACTTTTGGTTATTCCTGGCTTCCTTGTTTTGTGGTACGTTGAAAACTCTGATTTCATCATATATCCCATCTATTATAATTTTCAAAAAAAAAAAAAAAACTTCTTTGGATTATTTATAAATATTTATCTTATATTTTTACATATATCTGTTTATTTTTTAATACGTATCCGTTTCGTAATTTGATGATGACGATGAAATAGGTGGGGTTGACAAAATTATAGCTGATGGGACGTTACTCAATGGGCGGCGCCCACACCGCAACCAATGATTCGATCTCAATCAATCAAAGGCAGTTGATGACGGTGATGGGGGAGGAGTAACAACCGTCAACGACGTGGGTGGCGGGTCATCATGGTGTGCGGTGGACAAATCACCGCCTTTTGGATTTTTGAAAGCGATGTGTGTCTGTATATCTGTATCTATATATATATATATATATTAATAGTTTTTAATAGCTATTCATTTAAATTTTGGATAAGAGTTTTAGATTTTAGAGAGTTACATATTTTAGATGTATA
>JAMKPZ010004105.1:0-20790 GCA_024699675.1 Amphibolis antarctica
TATATATATATATATATATAAGTTTTGCAAGTTCAATTAAGTAGACGTGATATCTTTCTAACATCATAAAAGTATACGTCTATCCAAAAAAAAAAGAATCATGTCATGGATCACAAGCTTGTCTCCTCGATCTTCAATGAACTACGGCTTGAATAGTTGAATGCAGTTATGCATTCAAGCTGCAGGTGAAAATTAAAAGCTTGGAGATGTTGGGCCTCAACTGGCTTTTTTTTAATTTGCATGTTTAAGCTGCTGCTCTGAACTCTGAAGTCTCCACATCTTTACCGCTGTTTTTCCAACATGCATACGTACATACACACACATATATATATATAAATTCTCAAAATCAACTGGTAATAAATAAAAAGATTTTTCATATTGTAAATCAATTCATTCTTTATATCCATTAATATAAGACTATTTTAACAATTTTCTTCATTTATAATTTATTTTTATATATAAATAAATATAAGTAAAATAACTTCTTTATATCTTTAAGTGTCTACAGGTGTGTGTGTGTGTGTATATATATAGTTTTAGGATTTTATTTGGTAAGATTAATAGGTTAAATGAGTTTAAATATTTTTTTAAGTCGACACGAGAAAAGTTTTTTTAAAATTATAATAAAAACTTCTATTTTCGTTATATTATTTATTAAAATATATATTTCGTATAATAAAAGTTTTTATAAATATTACTTTCAAATAAAATCTGGGTTGTCCTGTTTGGGATCTGTGTTGGTCGATACCAGCACGGTGCTCGACCAGCAAGTCCCGATCAAAATGCAGATTTTAGTGTATCACGGTGCATCGATCTTTTCCCCATGAAAACTTTCTCAGACACACGTGAAACTGTGATCTGCCCGTATCTATTTTAGGGTTTCAAAAGCCGCATTTGATTTGACTAGCTCATGATTTTGATCCCCGCGATGCATGTGAGCTGATCGCATGCTTGGGATCCGGAGAACAGAACGAATTCGGACCCATATATCCCTAGCGAGAGAACATACCCGATCCTGCGGTACAACATAATTAGTATCTAATCCTCGACTAACAACAGATACGGATCTGGTCGAGATTTCTGAAAGCAAATTGGAAGCGACGACGATCGAGCTCGTTGTTAATGCCTTTCCTCGGCAGCATGCAGCAGCTAAGCGCATGCCTGCAACCTTGTGGTCGGCACCAATGAAAAAGCTTACGAGAAGGTCCCCTCCCTGGCTCCCTGCCATTCATCTGAGTACGAACTTAAAAAGAAATAACCACCGGCAGCTGTAACCTTGCTGCTGGTTCTCTGCTCTTGGCTCACTCTAAGCTTCTCCTTCACACATGACTGCTGTAACGTACACCTCAACTTTCATTCTCTCTTGTCTTGTTGGTTCATCATTAATATTAGACTGTAAAATATTTTCAGAAAAAAAAATCAATTACGAGATTCTTATTAAAATTTATGGTCTTAAATTCAACATTTTACTGATGTACCAAAATTTTTTGATCGTTAAAAAAAACAATTAACACGTCAAATCATGAGAATATATAGCTGGCTGGTGCTTTTAAATTAAGCGATGCAGCGGTGGTACGTACAAGAGAGCAGAGCGGGCTGGCATGTGGGTGCATTAAACTCGATCGATGGGTAGCTACGAAGACTTGGATGCAGGAGGCGCTGGCGGCACACACGCACCCCAGTCTTTCAAAGTACGACGGAGTTTGTGATTGGTTTCAAATCGTTTCACCTCGTGCCGTCGTCGATGGCCCGCTGCACGCCCATGTGATCGCTCCTACATATGTACAACGTCTGGGTTGTTCGATCGGGCGGACCACCATTACTTCGTACCCACCTTCAGGGTGGTGGTTGGTTCTCCTGCCTTCCACGCTGCTTCCACTGCATGAGAGAGAGAGAGAGAGAGAGAGAGAGAGAGAGAGTGGAGTAGTGTACATTCCTGCAAAGCCTCATGTTGGTTTGAAACGCCTGGCGCTGGGTTTTCCCAGAGGGAGCAGGGTGACTCTCTGGTATCCAAAGCCACCGTTACTTTCATTCGTTTTCCATATGGAGCTTATTTTTTTCTGCGAAAGATGGAACAGCTAGCACCACTCCAGTACACTCCCATTTTTGGCAACCAAGTCTCACAGATCCGGATGGCTTGAGAACGACACGAAACTGGCAGTTCACGGCACTCTCTGTACGTACTTGTTCAATCTTGTTTTACGCTGAGACGTAACTTCGTAAAATCACTTCAACTGTCGTTATCAATATAGAAATTATAATATTTAACTTCAATTTTATTATGAAATTAGTTTTAATTTTAATTTTTTTTAACTTTTGAATGTGATGAAATTGACCTAAGAGGGGATTTGTGTTTCTTTGAAATAAATGAAAAGTAAATTTTTTTTTAAAATTGATTATTAAAATTTTAAAAATCTAAAATATTTTTAATTTTTTAAAAATTAAATATAAATTTTTCTAAATTTTCATGATGTGCACGAATGGTATTATAAAATTTTTCATTTTCAAATTTTTAATATTTCAGCAATAAAAATATTTTTAAAATTTTCTTTTCAAGAGATACAAACCCTCTAATGTTAACAGAAATTGAGTGAATTTATATTTTTAAAATACTTGTACGTATTTTTATTAGTTAATTAGTTTTAATAGATTAAATTTCATCGTTTGAAAATAAAATAAAGTATTCTTGACAGCTATTATGTAATTGCTCATGCATCTTCTACTGAAAGTAATGTAGAGTGTTCAAGTTCTTAAACATTGAAAGCAAATTGACAAAAGCGAAAAGACACGTCATCATGTGATTAATGTAATAAGTCTATATTCAATTTTTATTTTATCATATATAACAGTAATTATATAAAATATAACAATATTTTTTCATTTACAGATGTAACAATAATTACATAAAATAAAATAAAATCTGATGAAATGTGATATAAATAATACTACAAGAAAATAAAGAAAAGATGACGGAACCTACTACCTTTCTCTCAAAAATGTTATCTTTTACCTTTAAAAATATGTAACCTATTATATGGTGAGAAATTCTAAAAATTTGTAAAAAAGTTAAAAAAAATAGTCGTATATATATAAAAAAAAAAATCAAAAGTAGCTGCGTTCAAAAACTCACAAATAACGTATATAATTAATTTTCCCAGCAAGCTTACAATAAATGAATGCATGAAAGATTAAGAGAAAAGAGAAAATTCATACAAAAATAAATTTATTCTTCTCAGCGATGAAGAACAATGGACTTATGTACTGTAATAGAGTATATATATACGAACACATATATTAATTACAAAACTAATTACATTTTTTTTTTAAAACCAAATATAAAAGGCAAGAATCATTTTCAAAAGTTAAATAGCCAGTAATTAATTATCTAATGAGAATTCGGACTGCCTTTTTCTGCTTGACGAGAAATTTTATTCATTAATATTTTTAAACTTATCGATCAGAGAATTAATGAATGAGAGTTAATGACGATAATGCAATAATTTTTACTTTAAAACGTGATTTATTAAATAAAAAAATACGAGAATTTTATGGATATCACATAATGAAGGTAATTAATTAATTAAGAGACGTACTTAGTCTTTTCGTTTACTAAAAATTCGCAGATGATAATATACTATGGTACGTACAGCGTATCGGATAAATATATAAGATATCGATTTCTCCACTAACAGTGAATGTAAGATCTGAGAACCAATTAACAACTTTGTGCAACTGCAAGATTACGAAGAAAGTGATGAAATGATTGAGACTTGGGTGAATAGAAGTCTAATTGTAGTGATTGTGTGTCCTAACTGTAGACCTCAATTTTAGAAATCATCCTTCCATATTTATAATGAGTGCAACTAATTCTTTTTCATATCTCTCTCTCCTCTAATTTAGTAATAATAATCAATCACTGGATTTAATTCATCTGTAATATTCATATTCTGTGATCTTTTATAGCCACATGTTAACAATGAATTGGTTTTGAAATGAAATCAAATGTTATACGCCTCAACACGCAATTGCATATATTTCATGTATCTGGTCATTCCGATCCCATTGATTTTGTGTTTCTTCTTTGTATAAATAATGGAGAGTTCTCTTTCATAATAATTTAGAGTTCATGGAGAAGAAGAAATGGGGTATGGGTTTTCTGACTTTGAGCATTAATGTTAATTATTTTAATATTTATCAAATAATTTTAATATTTTATATTAAAAATTATATAATTTTTTTATATCATTAAATCATATAATTAAAAAAATATAAACATCAATTAATTTAATTCTTTTTTTACAATAAACACACCATTACCTTACACACCGTTTATCGTGTACGAGGAAGAGAGAGAGAGAGAGAGAGGGAGGGAGGGAGGGAGAGGGAGAGAGAGAGAGAGAGAGGGGTCCATGGCTTTTCACACGTGTGATGACAAGACATGTCACGTGTAACGGTTCAGATAAGTGATTATGGTTGACAGCAAACTGCAGGAGTTAAAAGGTCATGTCCAGTATTCTCCCGGACATGAGAGGTGTGCAGGCGCCAGCCGTGTGGGTTTCCGTAGAAAAACAACTTGGCTTGCTGGCGTCGATCTCGCTCGGTCCGCGTCCACCACCACCACCAGCCTCTCCTCTTCCTCGACCTTCGCATCCCCACTGCTGGCTCTGCCCGAAACCATGACCCTCCTGCAAGAGCCCGACGCGGGTCGTGAAGGGAATGTGGCAAGGAGGTGCGTCACCGACCCCGCGGCAGAGGATTTCGGTGCTGGTGGTGGTGGTGGTGGTGGTGGGCTGGGAGGAGGCCGCTCGTCGTCGTCGTCGTCGTCGTCCTCTTCCAAGGGAGGCATGTTGGCGGAGATGGGGTCGCTCTCCATCAACAACCCTAGTACCCCTTCAACAAATGGTTGGCACCACGGCGGAAGTGGCGCCTGGAGCCTTGGCAAGGAAGACGGTGGCGGCAGTGGTAGAAGAGCGGCCAGTTGGTCTTTTCCGCTGATGGGTAGCTACATAAGCGTGGAGGATGGGTGCCGTGATCATCACGATCTGAAGCAAAACGGTGCAGTGAAGGTGAGGTGCTCTGAAGACAACCTCGACCGTGGGATTGGGGTTGGAGGCTGGGGTAATAACCCCAATGACGACTCGTCCGTTGGAAAAGACGCTACCGATGACTGTGGGCAGTCAAAGCTCTGTGCCAGAGGCCACTGGAGACCTGTGGAAGACATGAAGCTTAGAGAGCTGGTGGCTCTCTACGGCCCTCAGAACTGGAACTTCATAGCCGAGAAGCTTGAGGGAAGATCGGGTACCTTGCTCTCCCATCATCTTTGCCCCGCCACCGCCATATTTCATGGCTCATATGACATTTTTTATGTTCTTCTCCAAAGCTTGAAATCTGAAACCTGTTACCTTTTTTCTTTTTCTGAAATGTATCTGGTGGGTTTTCTTTTCTTCTTTTTTTCCGCCCAAGGGAAGAGTTGCAGGCTCAGATGGTTCAACCAGCTGGACCCAAGAATCAACAGGAAGGCCTTCACGGAGGAAGAGGAGGACAAGCTGCTGGCCGCTCACCGGATTTACGGCAACAAATGGGCCATGATCGCCAGGCTCTTCCCTGGTAGAACCGATAACGCGGTGAAGAACCATTGGCATGTAATCATGGCCAGGAAGTATCGAGAGCAGTCATGTGCCTACAGGAGGAGAAAGATGAATCAGTCTGTCCAAGGAAGACTGGAAGGGATTAATAATAATAATAATCATCATCATACTGGCACTAGAACAATAAACTGGGGTTTCAGGACCGACCCGTGCCCGCCTTTCCTGATGGCCGGTGCCGTGGATGCCTCCCGCGGCGGAGGACCGCCGTTGTCGTATCACGGCGGACCTCGTTCTGAGCAAGAACGGCAGCCCTCTCGTTTCCTTTCCGGTGCGTTTCCATTAATCCAAACTCTTTATTCTTCAAACTTGGACCTCGTTCTGAGCAAGAACGGCAGCCCTCGTTCTTTCGATTTTTGCGGTGTTCATTTTTTTAATGTTTTCCAATAATTTTTGAAATGAAATACTAATTAAGTAATTCATTATATATAGATATATATATTTGTATGAGGTCGAATCGGTTGATAAGACTACTTGTTGAGTGTCTTTATGTTTTTTTTAAAATTGACATATTTTTTTTAAAAAAAATATTATTTTTTCTTTTATAATTATAATAATTTTTTATTATTATTGTATCTTATTGGAATGTGTATTCTGTACTTTAAAATTTTGTAAAATGAACTTCAAATTTAGGATGAAATCTACCTAGCTACCTTACAGAAAATTAAAAAAATCTAGTATCGTAGACACTCAAGGTTAAAAATGCCGTAGGTGTTATCTTACGATTTAAATTTTGGACGATGAAAATTTTATTTGAAGTGAATGCTTGTTTTAAATATAATTTTTAATATCAACAAGTTTTAAACATATAATATTTTTATTTTTAACTGTAATTGCTTGCAGCCCCAATTCCAGAGATTAGGAATAGCTGAGCTATGCTTGTAACCTTGTAATTGCATTATCTTAATTTGTTCATTAGACCGAGATGTAATTTAGAGCATGGAAGCAATAAAGTTCGTAATGTATATGCTTAATTATGTTTAAATTTAGCCTAGTTGAGATTACTCGTAAGTTGTAGGGGTGTTTGGTGACATTTTTTTTTAACTTAAGTAAGAATTAAAATTGTATAATAATTATATAGTAATTTAAGTAATAAAAGTTTATATATTAAATTTTATATAGTAATAATGATATTAAGAATGATTTTAAAAGTTAAATATAATTTTTTTTAATTTTTTTTTACAATTTGTTTCGTAAATGTTAGTTAGAAATGAGTAGAGTTTTGTTTTGCAGTTCGTTATATAATTGTAAAGGCCGTTTTGCAGGTGGGGAGGCGGACGACAAGACGAGTTGTAATTCCAGGCGAAGAGACGAGACGTTCCGTCGGGATCGGGGATCCTTCAATCATCGTCCTCCTCCGGCGATGTCAATGGACGTCGCGCCATGTGCGCACTCAAACCACTACAGTTCCCACTGCTATTCAGACTCCACTGCGTCAGCCGCATCCATGGCCTCTGCCAACGGCGGCCCCTCGCCTTCGAATGATGGCAACAACAGCAACCACCCGGGGACCGCAATGTCACCGCCCTTCATAGATTTCCTCGGGGTAGGGGCAGTCTGATGAGACGTGGGTTCACGGTGGCGGTGGGTGGAAAGATTGATTTTAAAACGAAGAAGGAAAGGTGGGGGTGGGGAGATTAAGTTGTCAGTTTGCAGGAGGTAGCTCGGGTGGGTGGCATAAACTGATAAACAAACGTATATGCTTGGAAATTTTGAAAAATAAGCCCATTGAATATGATCGATCTTCTTGCAAATCTTTCGGGATTTATATATATATATATATGTATATGTATACTTTTGGGTTTGGCACACATTTAGCTTAAACCTTGCAGTAACTAGTGGGCTTTTCAAAAGCTACCGTCGACAGATCTGATAAAGAAGCAGATGAAATTTCTCTAATTAATGCCTCGATTTATCATTATTCATCATGCTACCTCTTTCAGTCTTTCTACATATATATACATTATATATTTATGCTTGGATGTCACGGTTCGGAAGTATGGTGGTTGAACAGATATACATGTGCATATTTGACATCGATTCTAGCGTTCAGTAAACTTAATTGAGAAGTTCATGATAATGGGGAAGTTGTTAGTAGTAGCAGCTACCACCAACAGCAACAACACATGAATAACAAGAACATGGAAAAGAAAGTAATTAGTCACTTGGGCTTTGTTTGTGTTTATGGAATTTATAAGAATTAAATTGAAATAAATTTAATTCTCATAAGTACCAGTAAAATTGAATTTATTTTATTTCTATTAGTGTTATTCATTTTTTAATTTAATATATAAATGAAATACAGACTTATAAGATATAAATTGTTCAAAATTTAGCTAACTTAAGTTTTCTTGTTTGTTTCTGTTCGACTTCTAAAATTTTTAATTTTATTCAATTTCAATAAATATATTTACACTGAATTCATTTCTATCTAATTTAATTTCACTCAAAAAATAAATTCTCTTCGATTCATTTTTAACTAATTTCATGTGTACAGATATGTCCTTTAAGTCCGTTTATATACGTTGAAAAATTAAAAAATAGAAATAAAAATGAAAATGAAAATAAACTGGATGTATATGTATGCTGGAAACAAGCAAGCACAGGTGGTGGGGACTAAAGCGGGCGTGTATGTATCATGGGCTCACAAGCCGCGGGTGGAATTAATCATTGCAACGTTACAGCTTCTCGCAGGAGGGAGCAACTGAGCTAGCGAACCCAAAACCGCTCATGTGTTGCATAGTTGCCCCATTGCGGACGGCGAAGGAACGCTGGATGAGAATCTTATGCGTGTAGGTGAGCACCACCACCCTTTACGCATGGAGATAGACATCATCTCCGCTCAGTGCCCCAAAACGTGATGAACCAACTACCCCAGATTCGATACCTGTTATGCGCCTTGCGTCGAAACGCGTTCGCTTTTTCCGATACCTGTTATTTTCTTGTTAAGTGGTTGTTAGTTTGTTAACGATGGTTGTTTCTTAATGTTGGGTACTTGGGCCGGCCGGCTCGTACATAACGAGTCCCAGCCCAGTCCAGGTGAAGTGTGCATTCAGCCCAAGTCACGCGTACTTGTACGAGGAGAGAGAGCAGAACACCATTTCACCAGCGGCGATTAGGGTTTTTTGTGCTTTCCGCATTTTTATATTTTGGGGGATTTGAGTACTTGACAATTTTGAAAAATGATTTTTTTTTTCAAATTTTAATGTATTTGTGTATTTCAAAATAATTTAAAAAAGTTTAAATTTTTTCTATTATTTCTCATTTGTTGCGTTAGAAAAATTCTTACAATGGTTGAAAATTTTGACACACTTTTCTAATATTGTGCATTTTACTTAATCTCTTTTTATTATTACTAAATTATTTTATATAAAGAAAATATAAAATTATTTTTAAAATATTAAAATATAAAAAAATTATAATTTTTTTAAAATTAATTTTTTACAATTTAAGATATTTTTCTTATAAATTTTTCTATTTTTTTATTTTTTCTGAATTTTCGTTTTTTAGTTTTTCAACGGACCTTTTAATGTATTTGCTGATAACTAAAAGTTACATCTCAACAATAAGATCTTTGAAGAATAACTCCCGATTTGTCTGTAGGTGCACCACAAGTGCTAGCATGTAGGTGGTTGATCGGGGTCGACGGTAAGTTACGGATGAGGAGACGATGCACATGCATGCATTAATTAGATTGTAAACCGATCGATGAAGTAGAGAACAGTAGCTCTTATGTATATATGATTTGTACAAAATTTCCAGTCAAGCAATGGCATCTGAACCATACAAATACGTACAATCAAATAATAATCAATCAATACTGTGTTTCTTTTTTGATAATTAATGAACAATATCAGCTAGTGGTATGTATGTGAAAGAGGGGGGAAAAAAATCAGGGAATTGGAAGTTAATCAGGAGTTAAAGACATCTTCCTCCATGAACTTGACGAAGTCATGGAGATCAATCCTCCCATCCATGTCTTGGTCATGCACGCTGATCATCTCCCTACACTCCTCCACGGACAAGGGCGACTCGCCGCCGTAACCCAAGGTCGACAGAGCCGCCTGTAAATCCTGGGCATCGATGAACCCATCACAGTTCCGGTCGAAGACGGAGAAGGCCTCCTTCACCTCCTCCAGTGTGGGCTCGTCCTCTTCGAACAAGGAGCTCAGTTCCTCCACGCCCAAGCTATCTCCCACCAGATGACGAGTCCCACTAGTACTCCGGCGGTCGTCGCCTCTGCCCATGCCCGGCAGCAGCAACCTGTCCATGATCATGTCCACCTCCTCCCTCCTGATCCGGATCACGGAACCACCTCCACCTGCAGCTTCCTCGGGCCGGGACGCCGGCGTCGTCTTCCTGATGGCGCCATGTAAAGCGGTTGCGCCGGCAGACGAATCCGAGAATAGGAAGAAAGGGAAGAAGTCTCTGCAGGGTTGGAGGAGAGGAAGCTTTTGAATTCCGGCGACCAAGTTGAGGACCGGGAATACGATGATGAACTCCATGAGGGAGAAGGGGGAGGGGATCATCTGGGTCTTCTGCCACGGCTCCGCCATCTCGGGCGCCGTTTGATTCTCGTTGATGGTAGCTCCGGAGGCGGAAGAGGAGTAGCACCACACGAAACTCAGATGCTTCTCTGCAGCCTGCCGGGACAAGGATATTTGTACACGAAAGAGAAGGTTTGAACGTGGAAGTCAAAACGATGAGGCTGCTATAATTGAGCAAAGGAAGATGGCTCGATGATTCGGCTGGATGGTTCCTTCCTTGACGGATCTGGTAATTCGTAGTCGCGCCGATGACCCGATCCAACTGTAGACCACTCACGTGAGTCACGTGCGAATTACCTGTTCACGGTTTTGACTCTAATCATAATTTTATTTTATTTTTAAATATCGATAGGGTTTTTTTTTTTCAGATAAACATTAAAATAGTTCGATCGATATCATTAATAATGAATGTTATATATAATTTTCATCAAATTTATTTTTTTAATATACGAAAAAATTACTACACCATCGTTGCAAACTATCTGTATTTGTCCGGAATTTTCCAGATCCTCTAGTTTAATAAAAACAACACCATTTTTAGAAGCTGTATATAGTTGAGATATATATCTTCTTGATATTTGATCAAATTTATAATACTGTATTTTTTACTAGATTATTTTTTTCCCGTAAGTGGTCGTAGAAGATGACCTCTATCTAAAATTGACATGTAATCTTAAGTAAAGCGCTTAACAGCTAGATTAATGTTATTGATGTTGTTCTTTTTTATTTACTTTCATCATATTTTCTTTGAGAGTATTTCTATTTTAAACTTTTTTCATATCCACTTGCATGCTTCAACTGTAATTTCGTAATAAATGTTTTAATTTAATATAAATCCATCTTTTACTCTGCAAAAAGAATAGTCAACTTTGAATGAGCACTCGACGACGGAACCAGTAAACTAATACTTCGAATTAAATTATTTAATTTAATAGATCTTGATGTTTATTTTTAAGGTAAAAAATCTATGGGTGAAATAGACATTTCCACCCATGAATGAAGAATGCTTGTATAGAGCTAACAGAAGCTTATTTCTGAACTCCACACGTCAAAAGTGTAATAATTTGGGTGTGTTGACCCGTCTCATCTTGAAGCGAAAAAATATAATTTTTAAGTAAATAATTTTAAGATAAGATATAATAAAAATAATTTTTTTTAAAAAAATTAAAAATAAAAATATATTTAAAAATTTAAAATAAAAGAAAGTGAAGGATGTCAAAAATTCTCTGATAAAATTGTATTTATTTATAATTTTTTACTATGTAATTACTTTTTCATTAATATCATATAATATATTGATCAAATAATTTTTATATTTTTTATTATTTTTAAAATTAAACTAATATCATGTCTTTTTATCTTGAATCTTCTATTTTTATCGTGAAACTACTCCCGACTCGACTTCCTGTTCGCGGTCTCACCCTACACCGGAGGTTTCCGGACGTCGACTCAGGCATTTCCTCTCGCACGCGCGCCGATCAGCGTCTTGCCGTTCATATGGAAGGTACTTGATTCCCATTTCCTTCCGTAGTTGTTGCTGATGTTCATGATGTGCTCTGGTATATCTTTCGCGATGGTACTGTTTTCTCGTGCCTTTTTATCGTCGACGAAATCGATCACTTATTCATGCTACGGTATTATCGGATCAATTGGAAAAACCTAATTTCTAGGAATACAACAGGATCCTTTTGTCTGCAGAACATCGTTTAGATTAAAAGCTGCTTCCAATTTGAGGCGTACCTAACACTTTACTCTGTTCAAAGCATCAAAATTTGTTTAAGGTATATTTCTAAAATATTTTCATGAGCATTATTTTTTGTTGGTGTTGTTTCAAGGCCCTAAAAACAAATGCATTACCTGTTATGAGTTTAGTAGAAAAAAAAAGGCTAGGTAATTTTACAATTCATTTTCATTTCTTATAAAAGCTTGTTGCCTTTTGATATGTTACCCAACGTTGTGTGAACGAGTTGTTCAATAGAGAATGGATTAAATTTTCCAGTGGCATCACAGATTTGCTCATTTGCATCCATCGGTGATCACCCAATAAAAAATTTTTACTGACGTTTCCGGAAGCGTTACGTGTTGTTAACCCCGCAGGTGGGATTGAGTCATGATGTTGCATCGGTACTTAGTATTAACTTTCTCTCACATTCCACGAAGGTCGCACTCATGAAATCTGGGGACGTTTTTGTTCTTAGACTCTACAGAGTTCCATAATCCACTTTGTTAGAGACTTAGAGTAACATACTAGAAAATACTCAAATCTAGGTGTTAATAACCTTTAAAGGCGAATTAGAAAGGAAGGTGGGAAAATAAAGTTAAGCCTTAAAACAATTGGATATTGTACAGGCACAGAAAAAACCAAACCAGCCTAATAAATAGAAAAGTTGTTTTTTTAAAGCAGATATCTCTATATTACCACTTTCATCTAGTGAAGAAGTCAACAAGGGAGAATGCAATTGAAACTTATAGTAAAAAAAAAGGGTACAGCATCAAAATAACAAAGTTCTTTCTTTTCAATTAACCTGCTACCTTAGATATTCTAGAAAGGAAAACCATAGAGCTATCTTAACCAACTGAAGACTTGCGATTCCTCTTGTTTGATCCATAAATTCATCCTTGAGTACCTGGTGGTGGTGGACTGGGCAACAGATCACCATCTCTTGGATTTGTATTGGCCCCCGGCTCTGGGTAGTCAACTGTATCTTGGTATTCCGTTACAACCATCTTCCTTCCTCTCCAACCCACTCCCCCCTGTAAAGCAAATCCAAGCCAGCTAAATATATTTGCTGCAAAAAACATAGGGCAAGAAAAATGTTGTGATGCCCAGAAATCTGCGCAAGAATCTCATACCTCCTGGTCATGGGTTGTTAACTCGGTGAAAGCATCACTGGGATCAATGACGTCGACATACCTGCCC
This sequence comes from Amphibolis antarctica, assembly GCA_024699675.1. Taxonomy (NCBI): domain Eukaryota; kingdom Viridiplantae; phylum Streptophyta; class Magnoliopsida; order Alismatales; family Cymodoceaceae; genus Amphibolis; species Amphibolis antarctica. Next base: position 13,113 of record JAMKPZ010004105.1, read on the forward strand.
ATACCTTCATCCACGAGAATATACTGTGAGAATCATATTTTGATGCAGAAGAAGAGAAGATTGCAAAGAGGGCCGAGGATTTCACCTTGAGAAGGCTTAAGAAGTAGAATTGCCAGAACCAAGAACAGCCAGACACAGCAATATCTGCCCATCTTATCCCTTTGAAAAAATTCTCGAAACTTGCTGCCCGTTGTTTGCTGCCTATCTGCTTCTCCTTAGGAAACTTGCTAATGGAAGCGTAGGTGCTTTAAAGCCGTGGCGATGCACTGATGTCGCTAATGTTCACGGGCGCCTGGTAATTGAAACTCAACCGATGGTGTTTTTGTTCTTTTCTCTAGGTGCGTGTATTGTCAAACACTACCATACTTTTTTCTGTTCGTCTTGGTTGCCGATCAGACAAAATGGTGACCATTTCCTATGTAGTTTAGGAAAATTGCTCGTTGGAGAAATGTCTTAATGTCTTATTGAGCCCCACGCATTATTTTATCTCATTCCGCACGCTCTGTATTCAGGCTGCCAGTTAATCAACAGTTTGCGTTCGGACGTTTGTGCCGGTTGCAGGTGTATCAGACGAGATAGGCTGGGGCAAGCTTTGGAGTACTTACTGTGATGTCACACGGAAAATCTTCCGGTCAAACCACCAACTCTCTCCTGTAGTTGGAATCATGATTGCATATTTTTCGGGTCCTTCCCGTTGATTTCTGAAAAAGACGGAATATAGATCGAAAGAAAAATGTTACACACATAAAAGAAACTTCATTACATAGAATTATGTCTACGGATGACAAGAGAAACTTTACTATTTTTTAGAGACGTTACAAGGAAAGAAGGAGAAAGACAAAGCAAATGCACTTCACAATCTCCCCTCCTATATGTGTCCATTTATATTACAAAAAGAAATCTTAAATTAGGAAATCCCCTAAATCAAGTTAATATATAAATAGGTAGCCATGATAACATCTGTTCATTAAAAAGCTTTCCATTTCAAAAATAGTAAATGAATATTCAGTTAAAAATTTACAGTATATTTAACAATTTCTCCTCAGTCAGTTTTTCGATTTACTTCATCTTCAATTGGTATTGATGAGGTATCAACTCGTCGAACGAAGGTCAGTGTGTACTTCCCAGGTGCTCCCAAGATGACCTCATCAAAACTGGTCCTATGTATAAGGAACTACTAGTGCTAATTTTATCGTCTCATCATTGACATCACTGTAGATTAAGATCTTATTTATTTGTTTAATTCTAATTTTAGTTTTAATTTTATATAAGCTTTCGTATATCATAGTCATCGTCTAAATTATCATACACAAAAAGTTATATTTCATTCGATTTAATCAACAAACAACAATCGGATAGATTCACGACAACAACTATTTCTGTATGAAACCTTCCTATGAACGAGTCGAAAATATGAACTCCATACTGGAAATGTTTTTCGTGGTATATTTCATTTGCAAATATTGCCTAGCTTCTTCCATCTGCGATGCAATATTTTATCGTTTAAATTCTTTCTCGATGTCTTCTTTTCTTGAAGTATGACTATCGGGTGTTTAGCTACTTTCTGCTATTTTTCTGTATCTAAAGATTCTCCTCCATTTGCAATGAACCAACGGCTATTAATTATTTATTGAGTTTACGAAGGATAACAAAACAACTCGGTAAGAATAAATCGAATCTCATTGAAATCTTCTGATGCTCTCTTTTTAAAAGATAGCATGAGCATCTTCCTTTCCATTTGCTATAAAATTTATATTCTCCCTGTTGTGGGAATTCATGGGGAATTTGTACAAGTGATAAACTACCGTATTTGTCTTGCATTTCATTGTAGCTAGAGATTAAGTGGCGACTTTAAAAAAAAAAGAATAAATCGAATCTCATTTGCACGCGGTCATAGATAGTGTGCAGTATTTGTTTGGTTGGGTCCCAAGAGGAACTGCAGATTGCTACAGCCGCAATTTATATTCTTCCTCTTCCTACCAAAAGTTCACGACCTGATAAATCAATTAGTGCTATCAAGTGGGTGGTTTTTATCTTCCTGCCATTGTCGTATCCAATATACATAGATGATAAACTTTTGATGCAAGTTGCAGAATTGGAATAAAAAAAGGTTGATGATGTGAAAAGCTTACATGCTTCACATGACTTGGGGTCCCATACCAGCTAATGCATGTGAAAGGCAGAAAGCGTGTTCAACCTTTCTTCCTAGTATGGTCTCATGGTCCACAGCATAAGTCTATGTCGGATTGTCCAAGGGGTTGTTCGTTTGTGTGGCAAGGTGAGGTAATATTTATATTTTAAAAAAAATTATATAATTTATAATAAAAATATTTTAATATAAAATATTAAAGTTATTTATTAAATGTTACTTTAAATTATTACGATGTATAATAAAAAATAAATATATATAGTAAAAAACATTTAGCCAAATAAAACCTAAGTGGTCTACATATATAATAAGTGACAAACCTTAATATTGGTAAATTACTTTTAATCTTCTTTTGATAGACTACTACCATCATTTGAATTGCCATGCCATAAGTGCAATGAATGTTTTTTTTACTACAACTTTTGAATGAGCTAGCCACAAGCTGAATGGCAAAATTTAGAGTAGGGCAGAAATGATTCCCTTCTTGTAATAATCCTTTTATTCATATTATTTGTTTATCATGTTTGCTGAAATATGGTAACCAATAATAACAATGAGTTGAACTATCAAAATGCTTTTTAAGGTTAATCCATTATAGGTCAACTTATAACAATTTGAACTAGCATTACCTGGCTATATTTAAAAAAAGTTTTTTTTGCAAAAAAACTGTAGGGACACCCGTAGATTTTATTTTAAAGGATGTGTTTGAGTAAAATAAATATATTTTAAAAATTACATTTTAGTCCTTTTTAAATTTTATTTTACAAAAAATTACTAAAGCTTCTAAAATTATACTTTAATCCACCAACAGTCCAAAATGCCTCAAATGCCTGTAATTACCTTCATCTCCTTCTCATGTCTTCACACATCTTACATTTTCCTGACTCTTAAACTCTCAATCCTCTACATTCTTTCTTAATGCTTTACTCCCAGTGATATTGAAGCAGGTTAAGAAAAAGTAACTATTTTTTCTTTTTATTTTTGTAAAAATGTAAATTTTCCTTTATTAGGTATTTTTTCTTTCTTATTGTTTTTGTAATTTTTGTCACGTCTAATGTGTAATGTGTTTAGAAATTTTGAACTTCAACGAAGTGAAAGTTTAATGATTTTGTGTAATCTAATTTTAAATGTTAAAATAAATTTTAATTTTAATTTTTATTGCCTTATGGTATTGTAATAATGTTTGGCATGGAAATGCAGTCTAAATTATGGCATAAATCGGTACGATGGATTGGCATGAAGTAATATGATTAGACAAATTATACTTACGTCGCATCATTGGAAGTTTGGCTATAATATGACACATTAGGTGTGTTTGTTTAAGCGATATAAGTAAGGTGAAGTTTATATTTTTTAAGAAATTATATAATTTTTAATGTAAATATTTTTGTATAATTTGTTTGATAAATGTTACTCTAAATTACTGTAGTGTATAATAAAAAATGAAAGTACGTAGTAACAAATACATGAACAAACAAGGTCATTATGAATAATGTTAAGCATGATTTGATTTGAGTTGAATTGACATGATGTAGTGTGACACAACACAATTAACATGTATAATTTAAGAACTCTCTCCATTTATTTTGCATCTTTTTTGTGTTTAAAAGTATATTAGAAAGTTTAGTTATCTAGTTAAACCATACTTCACCCATATACTTTTATATTTCAATAAAAATACCATCTAATCATTAATAGTTTTCCCACATTTTACTTTCTTAATACTCCTTTTACTTTTAAACTATTAATTCTTCTAAAACAACTATAATTTATATCTTTTGTATTGCTACCTAAATTTTGCATATGTGACTTTACTATCTTAATTAATTAACTTTGATTTTTCTCCTACACATGTAGTTTCCTTTTACAAGTATAATATATTAATTTTCCTTTTTATCATTATATCCACTAATTTCACACTCTTTCCATTTAAGATTCGTATATTCTAAGTTGTTAACATAATTTTGGTGTTTTAAGGGTGGTTTACGCTTTTAGAAATGGTAGAAAATTACGAAAAATGGTGAAAATTTTGACATATTATCATCATTTTACATCATAAAAAATAAAATAAATTTAATATATAAAAACTTCTTTTACTTGTATAGTTAATTAATTTTAAAATGTAATTTTAACACACATGAGCTTGGAACTTCACCTTGCTCTCCTCAGGCATGTCTGTACAATCTTTCTGCTTTTTGTTTTGAACAACTTACTTTTTGTCAATGGTCCACCACATTTCTGTCTGCCATCTGCCTTCTTTATTTTTTGTGGGGTTGCGTTTGTGCTTTCTTCCCACAACTACACGCAGAAATGGATAGAGCGGATGCATTCCCTTCCTACGTGGCTCGCAACTTCGTTCGGATCTTGCGGTGAACGGTGGAGTGCAAAAGGAAAGCCTTCTGCCCGCATGCCGCAGGCATTCGACACATCTCAACTTTCTATCACAGCGTTTCCTCTCTCATCGACTTCAATGTTCTTTTTGGTTGCAATGCCCGCCTCGCTTCCGGCGTTAGTTTGATTAAGTGGCAGATGCGCGTGCTCTTAAATCTTCAACTGTGACTCAAACTCCATCTATTTCTACTTCCGCTCGCAATTTTGGCAAGATTTCTTCCTCCTCAGACAGATGGGTGCATCAAGCCCTCTGCTGGGGGTGTCACGTCTGGTGACCCTCTTAAATCCATTTCTATCAGGAGTGCTGCTCTTTTTGTTATCTTCTTGGGTGGCCCTCCACATTTCCATTACGAGTGGTTTTTATCTCTGCGATGCTTAGCTTAATTTATCATTTTACCTTAGAAAAAAAAATATTGCTTGCTCTCCTCTGGAATGGTGACTGATGCAGATGTTACCACGACTAGGGTGGAAAGAGAGAATACAAATAAAGTTCTCAAGGGAGAAGTTTAAAAATATTTAGGAGATCAAAAGCGCAAGACTCAGATGGGTCAGAGTTGAGTGGTTGATACACAGATATCTTTATATAATTATTTTCATTGCCCGCGTAATTGACGTTTCATTTATTCATTTTTATTTTTATGATAACATTCTTATTATTTAATATATTTATTTTATTATTTTAATTTAAAAAATCATTCATTCAGAATTAGAGATATCAATAAGTTGTGTTGGCACGGCTTGACACGGTTTGATCGTGTCAGTCAACGGCACAGTACAAAAATTTTTTTCGTGCCATAGGTCATGCTTGGGTCGGACCCCCAGGTTATTTGTGCCATGCCGGCACGGTACGAAATTCCAGCACGAAATATGCACGGCCCGACCCAACATGAGATTACCAGGTGGGTCACGGACTTGCAAGAGGGGGGAGGGCCGGAGGGGAACACCGGTCACTGGGTTGTGGGAGGGGGGACCTAGTCGCTGGGTCGTGTAGCCAGCGAGGGGGGATGGGCCGCTGGGTCATGTGACCAGCAAGGTGAATGGTCACGTGCATCGATGCACGAGAGGGGGCTCAATGGGTCGTGTCGCTGGCAGGGGGCATAGGCTGACGGGTCACTGGGCCGGTCGTCGGGTTGTGCGGCCGGCAAGGTGAACGGTCGTGTGCACGAGAGGAGGCAGAACAAGTCATGTGGTCGGCAGGGGGACTAGTTGTCAGGTCATTGGGCCGGGGTGAACAGTCGCATGTGCGGGAGGGGGTTGAACGGGTCGTGTCGTCGGTAGGGGGATGGGCCACATTGGCCGATAGGGTGAACGATCGTGTGTGCGGGAGGAGGCAGAACAGGTCGTGCGGTCGATGGGGGGACTAGCCGTCGGGTCATTGGGCCGACAGCTAGGGTGAACGGTCGCGTGCGCCAGTGCACAGGAGGGGGCCAAATGGGTCGTGTCGCCGGTAGGGGGAATGGGCCACCGGGTCACTGGGTCGGCCGCCGGGTTGTGCGATCGGCGGGGTGAATGGTCGTGTACGCGGGAGGAGGCAGAATGGGTCGTGTGGTTGGCGGGGTGACTGGCTGCCGGGTAATTGGGCCGGCAGCCAAGGTGAACGGTCGCGTGCACCAGTGCGCAAGAGGGGACTAAACGAGTTGTGTCGCCGGTGAGGGGGATGGGCCGTCGGGTCACTGGGCCAGCCGTCGAGTTGTGCAGCTAATGGGGTGAACGATCGTGTGTGCAGGAGGAGGCAGAACAGGTCATGTGGTCAGTGGGGGGATGGGCTACCGGGTCATTGGGCCTACCACTAAGTTGTGTGGCCGACAGGGTGAACGGTCGCGTGCACGGGAGGAGGCAGAACAGGTTGTGTGGCCGACGAGGGGACAGGCCGTTGAGTCATTGGGCCAGTAGTCGAGGTGAACGATCGCGTGTGCGGACAGGCGGGATGGGCTGATGGGGAACCATGCCTAGGTCAGCTGTTGGGTCACGGCTTGTAAGGTACAATGCAGCAATAGTCGGCACACTTCTGCCCAACGGGCAGCCCACTTTCACACAACAGGGGGCCGAATTCCGTGCAATGGGTGGCCCGCTTCCCCGCAACAGGCAGTCGACTGGTGCCTCAACCAACTTTTCTCTATAAATTGAGGGAGTTAGATTTTGTTTTTCACCCAACTCACTCATCATCTCCTTCACTCCAAATTCTCTAAACTCTAATCTCAATTCTCAATTTCTCAAATTTTCTTACTCAAGTCATAAACAATGACGCACTACTAAAGTCAAAGTTCTAGAGGTTATGGATATCCTCAAGAAAACTTTTCTGAAGTTGAAGTAACACCGTCAATAAAGACAACTAGAGCTTCAACTTCAACTGTGCCGCTGAGGAAGTCTCGGAAGAGAGCTTGTCAAAGTACACAATCATGATGAAAGCTATGGCTGACGGCACGGAAGAGGAACGAGCCTTCTGCAACCTCTGTAACGCTAACTTCTCTTGCAAAACGTCTGACGGTACAGGTCATTTAACTAGACATATTAGTACATGTGAAAATAGGAATAAGGATAAAACAATTCAAACCTAACTTTCTTTTACTCCTAAGGGTAGTGTTAGTTCATGGACTTATGATTCTGAAAGAACTAGAGACTTGCATGTTAGATTTATTTATTCAGAAGATTTACCAATAAGTTTTGGAGGAAATAAAAATTTTGATAATTATATTAGTAAAGCATATTATCCACAATATAAACATGTATCTAGAAATACTATTAGGTCAAATATTATGATTTCATTTAATAAGCTTAGATTAGAACTTATTAATGTTATGAGTACAATAATGACATATATAGCATGTACTTCAGATATTTGGTCAGGTAGAACTAAGGATGGGTACATAGTTATAACTGCACATTATATTGATCAAAATTGGACTTTACAAAAAAGATTAATAGGATTTAGAAAAATTCAACATCCACATATTGCTAAAACAATTTTTGCAGACATTATGGAAATTTTTGATTTATATGGAATTAAAAATAAAATAGGTAATATAACTTTTGATAATGTAGCTAATAATACTGCAACAATACCAATGTTTAAAACTAGAATAAGTCCATCAAATGGTTTTAAATTATTTCACCAAAGATGTATGTGTCACATAATTA